>JAEIHY010015469.1:0-20731 GCA_018904565.1 Drosophila tsacasi | reverse complement strand
TCTCTTCCTTATACTCTCAAAAGGGGTATAATCATGGAGTAATTTAAGTACTAAGAGATAGGATAAAAAGGTGTTCCGGTTTCTTATTAGGGATTTGTTTCCTTCTTATGAAACTCCCTCCCTTCTAAAAGACTTTCTATATTTATATATGAATATTAGAGATGATCAGCTAGGTTTGGTAAAGGGTATCTACGCTGTTGGTGTTCGGAAATCGAACTTTTTCCCTATTTTTTTCTAGGTTCTCTGTTGCTCTGGCCGACAAGGTGGCAACACTGACACCAAGCAACGACACCAACAACCCGGCATCACCAACAACCGGCAGTAATTTGGACACCTTGTCTATGTGTGTTTGCTTAGGCAGGTGAGAGAAGGGGATCAAAAAGGGCGAATGAATACGGAGAAAGTGGGAAGCAGAATGGCAAATGAACAGCAGAGGAGATGGACAATGGAGAGTGAGTGTAGAAGAAGGTAAAGCCAAATGAAGAATATGAAACCCTAACTCAAGAAAGAATGAACTTCACAATGTCACAACAAAGAACCAACCAAAAGAGATACCTTAAAAATAAAAGTATTCATTTAACTAATCACAATTAATTAATATCTGTGCTCTGTCAAGTGTTAGTTTTAGGCTTTCTCACAAAAAGTTTTTGCGTGCCAACCTGTTGCCCAAAATTTATAAGATGTCCGCTCCAGGAACACCTCAAAAAGTATCTTTTGATGTGTGTGCAAAGTGTAAAGTGAAAAAGTGCGAACAGTTGAGTGGAAATTGCGCAGTTGAGAAAAGTTAGGCACATCGATAATATATTTCATATTGGAAAAGCGAGTGCAACGCACCCGAAAGGAAAAACTTGGTAAATACTGAAAAGTCCAGGCCGCAAACCCTTTTCACATACACAAGCTCACAAGGCTAACCACAAACGTAGACAGTTGAGGTCGCAATGCCAGGAACATATATATACAAACAAATGATATCAATTGTAATACAATTTAAATACTAAATATATGTCCGTTTACTTTGACTTTGTATATAATATAAAACATTACAAGTTTAAATCTAATAAAAATAAATACCAAACCATCTCAAATTCCCTGAGCTATTACTATAAACCTTACTGTTCCTACATGTATCCATGAAGTTCAAACAAATGGCAAAGTTAAATTTGAAAATAATAGAAAAACTTTTCGCAGTCACTCTGGCAAACAGCAGCAACAACAATAACAATAACAGTAACAATAGCAGCAAAGGCAACAACGGACAAACAATAACAATAATGCAACTAAAATGAAACTATTTCGAGTGAAATAAATCTGTTGGAATGTGCAAAACTCCACTGCCAGCGCATTGCGGCTTGCATTTTTCCAAACGGGACTCCAAAGGGGAGATGGTGCCCAAATGGGCGGTGGGTGTTTAGGGGGAGGCGTGGCAACAGAAAACTGGAAGAGGAATCATTTTTATTGCCAAACGTGTTTGTTGCTCAATTTAACTAAAAGTGCTGTCTCTCCTCGCCCTTTTTCAGCCAAAATAAAGAGAAGAGAAAGAGTGTAGGATAAATGGGGTAGAGTGAGCCAAGGAAAAGGCCCTGTAAACAAGGTACGGAAAATACCCTGGAAAATCATAGCTTAACTATTTATATTTTCAAAGCGGCATACTTAATTATTGAATTTCAATTCATAAAAATCGATCATAATTCGATTCACTTCGGAAGGATCTTCTGTGCTGTGCTGTTTTTATTAGGTTAATAAACAATTATATAACAATTTAACTGCTTAAAAGTATTTTTGTGTTGCAAACTCCTGACTAAAATTATAATACCCTGCAAGGGTATAAAAACTAAAAGACAAGACAAAGTTTTGTTGGTCATTGAACTGATTGCCATTTTAGCCGTTGCCATTTCATGGCATAAATATCGAAAAATGAATTTATTTATACCTATATGCACATGCAGACAACAGCCCATCTGTGTATACTGTGTACACATGTGAGGATATTTATTGCAGGCATTGTTTGGCCATATTCCTGTTGTCTATTTATTTGCCGCCTTCCGTTTTGCCATTGTGTTTATTTGCGACTTTCTTTTTTTTCAAGCTGCTCTGTTTTGTTTTGTTTTGTTTTTGGTGATTTGAAATCGATGCATAAATAATGGTTTATGCCAGCGGCTCTGGTTTCCTTTTATATCACTATTTTAGCCTCAACAACGTACAGTGCAGTTCATAGGCTTAGAGAGGTCTACAAAAATAGGGAAATATTAAAATGGAATATGTAAGATTCCTCTATTCCTACGATTTCCTAAAATAAATTAAGAGCCTTGTGCAGTGAACATTAAGACTCTACAGAATCGTTGATTTTTTGTTAAAATAAACCAAAATGTATTAAGCATTTTGTTTAGTTTATTAATACAATGTTTTATATGAAGTGTTCATATATTTTCCAAGCACACTGTAGCGCCCATGGTAAAACCGGAAAATCACAAAAATGTGACAAACTTTTTCAATTGCACAATATACGAGCATAAATTTTATGCAATAAACAGCAACCCAGAAAGAGCCACAAAAATCGAAATAAAACGGAGAAACTTGCCACCGAGAAAAGGAACAAAAGGAGCGGAGGGCTAAAACAAAAGATTACCAAATCAACAATCGGACTGAAAAGGGCGCGAAAGATCGTGAAAAGTTTTAGCTGCTTTCGTGACGTTTGCCAATTGCTGGATTCTCGATTCCAATGACAATCGCCGCAGGATAAAACAGTAACAACAACAGCGGGAGCAGCAGGAAAAACAAGGTGATGGCACGCCCACTTAGCCAGCTGTCGGTTCAACGCCCCCCAAAAAGGGCAAAGGAGCGGAGCGAGCGAGCAAACGAACGAACGGGTTTCGTCGCTTACGTGACTTGTTTCATAAACAAACAGAAGGCGCAGAAAATTGGCACAAAATTGCCAGCGAATCCTTGCCAAAGGGACACAGGTGTAGCGAGCGGCACCCCTCCTGACATTGAGCGGCGTGAAAGTTTGCCCCCGTGATTTCTCCATTGGCAATTTGGCACTTTTGCATACAAGTTGGTAATTGTTTCCGCCAAGCATTTGTGCAGCTGCAGCTGGGGCCACTGCATGTCCTTTCTGCCATTTTAATCATTCAAAAGTCGTGGGCAGATGCGTTCCCTTGTCTTCGGGCATCAGACAGGACATCCTGCGGCTTCACTCAAGACCCGGACAGTTCTAAATGAGGCATCGAAAGGACACGAAAGTTTTCTCATTATGCCATACTCACACATACCCCTTGTGAGTTTTCCCTTCCTACCCCCCCAAAAAAAAGGATACAACTAAAATAATCAAGGAGCAAAAAATGGAAAGTTGTCGTCACTTTGCTTAAAGCACAATGGTAAGAGTGTGCAGTCAAAGAAATTATGGAAACTTCTAAATTATCAAGAAAACAATTATTTAAATTCCAATAAAGCATTAAACGATTAAATATTAAACTATTCAAAAATTGTTTCTCTTGCATATGAGAAGTATTTTACAGCCAGCCTTCTATAAAGTTTCGAATATATTTTGGCCAGTGGTTTACATCCCTGAGATATTCAGCAGGAAGACACTCTTGCAGCCATGCAACCCAAAGACAGGTGAATCAAGTTTTCACATCCTATCCGGGGGGAGAGTTCTGCGTGCGGCGAAACTTTTCATGCATATTCAACGTCATTAGAAAGTCAGGACAAAGTAGCTGAAGGCAGCAAGGCAGCAAGGAACCTTCATGCCAAGTAAAACAAACCAGTTTAAGGCGCTAAAATGCAGACTATAAATTATGTCATAGGTATGGTCGACCTTTCTCTAAGGAGGTCTCTTTCTCAGTGTCTCCAGTGAAAGCCGAGGACATAAGTGGGCTTGAAAGGAGTGTATTTAGAAAGTTCTGAAAAGCGTCTTAATTGCAATGGAGCAGTGGAGCAATGGTTTGCAGGCGAAATTTAATTTATTTGTGCAGATTTTCGGTGAAGTTAATTGCAGGAGATTTTGTTTAAGAAAATAACATAGTTTTGTTATTTAATTTGTACCCTCAAAACCTTATGCTTGCAGCAATAATTATAAATATTTGCATCTGATATAAATCTAAAATACCATTTCCCCCTATTTTAAACTGCTAAAATCCTTAAAGCGTAATGCAACCATTTAATGTGTAAATACAAATTGAACGTAAATGAACATCGTAACTTTGTGGATCCTACATAATAATACAGCATCGTCTACCTGGTCGCGGCCGAAAATTCTTGCCGCTGTTGACCTGCTCCTCGGCCTGTGTCTGATCCTGCGAATGCTGCAATTGCGACTGCACATCTCCCGTGACATCAATAACCTCCAACTCGGCGTGGGCCTTTGGGTTGGTTGCACTCCTGCCTAGCTTGGGGTCATAAGACTCGGCTCCTATATTCATAGCCTGATGTTCGTCCAGCTCGAGGTCAACCACCTCCTCGTAGGGGTCGCCATTAAAAATCGGAACGCTAGGACGCAGATGTTCCACGCTGATCTCTCGCCAAATGGAGTCGAGACGCGGTCCATAGGATGTGTCCTCCGATGAGGCCGTGCTCCAACGGGTGTAGGGTGCCACTGCGGTGTTTTGAAATTAATTACTTAAGTAATTTTTCAGTGGAATAGTTTTAAATATAAGTTTAAGGGGAATTTCATTTATCAAAGACTCAACCGACTAAGGCGAGAGTATACACATTCTTTAAACCCGCGTACTCTAGAGGTATCTATCTAATAATGTTTTTTGTGATCGCGTACCTTATCGATTTCTATTCGCCAAAATACTCACAACTATCGTAAATCTTGGCGGCCAGCACTTCGGCCTTGAGTTGCGGAACAAATACTGGAGCGTTCGGATTGAGGCGTCTGTCCGGAGAGCTGGTGGCACGCTCTATCAAGGGACAGGGCTGGGGACTTGGCACCAGTGTGGCTGAAGGCGGGATCTCTGCACCGCCCACCTTCCGTTCAAGGTCGTCAGCGTTGCTGTTGCTGCTGCTTTTGTCCTTTTTGTTGTTGTCGGGGTCGTTGTTTTCGGCGGTAGACATGCTGCGCAGAACGAGTAAAGGCTGAATGGACGCTGTACTTTACATTTAACTTCCGAACGAACTGAGATTTGTTTTTGATTTTGGGGCAGCTTCACCAGCCAAGGCAGCTCGGTGCTCGATCTGACAGCTAAAGCATATAGCTACTTGAATCGCTTTGAACTGAGGCTTAGGTCAGGGCGGCCCAGGGAGAGGCCTCCTTTCTCCACTTTCCGCGACGGCTGTGTTTATCTTTACAATTTTGACAAAGTTCGGGACGGCTCTGCTTGTGTTTCCGCTCTCTGCAAGTGTAATTTTCGTGGTAATTAACGTCTGTTCATCGTAGGTAATGTTTAGTTTCGTTTGAAAATGCCCTGAATAATAATAATTAAACTTGAAATGGTGCGAAAGGGCTACTACGGCTTTGTTTTGGGGAAGGGAAATGTATACATTTTTATAAAAATACCTCTTAATGCTAAATCCAATATCGTTGTCAATTAGATACAAGAATAAATAAAGCCTAAACCCATTGCTTTCCTTGAATATTTAACGTGAGCAATCAAAACAAATTACTAAAATAAATAAAGCTTATTGTGGTTCTGTACAAATTTAATGGAAATTCGTAATTCCATAAGAGAAGTGGTCCCAGCTCAAAGGAGATTATAAAGTAATCTGTTTATTATCGTTAGTGGGATTCCCCTACTTCCCATGCATGCATTTAATTTCATTTTATAAATTCTGTTAAACTCTCCGCTGACATCTTTGCCCTGCCAGCCAGGACACAAATCGAGTTTGACGAAATTTTAATTAAATAATAAGCATTACAACAATTTTAATAAGTCGTATAAATAAATTTAGATAAATTCCACACAAAGTGAGGTGAAATTTGGAAACTTTATGCGGCTATGGAAGTCTCTCCCCCACTTCACCCTCTCCCTTCACTGTGTGCGACAAATTAAATTTTGTGAAAACCGCAAATTGACAAATATTTTCGTTGGCACAACATGAAGAAAGCAAAGCTCACAGCACTCGCATTGAATCTGGGGTATTTTAATTGATTTGCGCTAAAATTTATTGATTTCATTTGGTCAACAGTTGTTGCCAGATGAACCGCAAAGGACCCCAAAACCCCAGGAACCCAGAACCCAGACCCTTCTTCATTAGCCCGCTGTTCAGCCAGCTTTGGCTCATTAGGGGAGGCTCCAATATTTGCATTTATTTTGTGCGTGGGCTAATTTGCATGTGCGAGTGTGTTAAAACATAAATTAGTTGACTCAACCGACACGCCCACGCACTCGAACCAATATAAAATATATACATATATGGAAGGAATCGTGGATTTATGGCCAATTCATTGCATTTGCGTTGCTGCATCGACCGATTTTCGCGAACCGAACTAATAGCGGTTTCAACTGTTTTTAGTTAATTGCGCAAATTACTTGCGCTAATTTATTGGCCAGCCTTCAATGGCCATTTTGCGGACTCGACCTCTGGTATGAACGAGGTTACTTCATGTGTATATATTTTTTGCGTGTTTCGCTTGTATGAGATTAGGAAGGTTAATTAAAATGATCAATAATTGCTGGGGGGTATTGGGGGGTTTTTGTTTTAATAACTGAATTCGTGAACATAATATAATTAGTATTTGTAAATTAGAGTTAGGTATTATTACGCAAACTATAAAATCTGTCTGGGAAATTAATTTTCTCTAGGCGATTATCATCTGGTTACCTTATTTTTGTTATTGTATTTTTGTTTTGAAAATAAGAATTATGTAATTATATATTCTTAAAATATTATAGAAATAAAATGTTTGAAAATGATTGAATTTAAAATTCCTATTTTTTATCTTAGAAGCTCAGATTTTAATTGATACAATTTAGCATCAATGCAACCCTTGAATTCATAAATCTCCACGAGCTG
The DNA here is from genome assembly GCA_018904565.1 of Drosophila tsacasi. Taxonomy (NCBI): domain Eukaryota; kingdom Metazoa; phylum Arthropoda; class Insecta; order Diptera; family Drosophilidae; genus Drosophila; species Drosophila tsacasi. Next base: position 13,777 of record JAEIHY010015469.1, on the reverse strand, counting down.
CGAAATAGGGATGGAGAGCAGCCTGCTTTATTTAGTTACTCAATCAGGGAAACAAACAGCACTCGAGTTGTTGGCCAGTTTCAGTTCCAGTTGGCAGGCGGGCGAAGGGCAAAGTAAATAAATGAAACGAAGTCTTCGCACTTTTGTAAGGTGGCTCCTCCCCAGTGTTGGCGGCCTTATAAAGGGACAAAACGTTGCTCTGAAATCTGAAAACAAATCAAGGTAAATTGAAATTGTAAATAAGGTTTTGTCATGTTTTTTTTTAATATTTAAGCAATTTGTACATTAAAAAATTAGGATTATAAGAAACAAATATTATTTAGAGCTTAGAGTTACATTTTAAAGCTTCGTTAGGGATAAATTCAAGGTCAAATTTAAACCCTTCCCGTATGCACTTTATTTTCAAGTCAAAAACTGTAACTGAAAAAAATTACCAAGACAATAGCAAGGGATCTGAAATGTATAAAACAGGTATGCCATTTTTTCGACTCGGAATTAATTTTATTTAAATTCAGGTCCTTACAAATCTTTCTTCCTAATAAAATGGAATACAAGAATAATTGAAAAATCCCTATTTGACGGGAAACCAGCCAAGCTGTCGGCTCTGTTCCTCCGCCAGTCTGTCTGTCAGTCAGTCACCCACTTGGTCAGTCACTTGTGCTGCACATTCAAGTGTCACTGATTTGAGGATAAGCACTTCACAGCCAACTTGATAGCCCCCTCAGTTCCCCGACCAGAGGACAACCCCTACAGAGAATGGGATCGGTTTGCCGTGTGCCGGGCTGGTTGGCTGGCCAGCCAGCCGTAGTTGGGAATATCACAGCAGTACGCTCTCTCTCATTCGAGGGCCACTCGTGCAAAGCGAACTAATTTGAATATATAAAATCAGCAAGAACTGCGGGGGAAGCCCCACAGATACTGATGGACCCACAGACAGAGAGACAGTCAGACAGCCAGAGAGACAGACCGAAAGACGGAAGGACTGAGGGCAAATGGCAAAGAGCAGATCCCAACTGAATGGCTGACTCAATGACCAACTGGATGAATGACTGGGCCAGTGAAATTGATGAAAACAAAGGCCGTCATTACGCTCCCTGCTATCTTTTGTGTCGCCTTAATTGATATGCCTCAAATCGTTGACAAACTCGATTAAGTCCGGCGAAAAGGGTTTTCATTTAATTCGTTGCTTCATTTGAGAACAAACTTGGTTTGCGGACAACTCTTGACTTTTGTTCATTTCAAATACAAATTGCATTAGCTTCGCTTTCAGTATTAATAAATAAAATAAAACCATTCGGAAGGGGTAGTAATTTGTAGTTATAAATGTATGGAAACGTAGTTATATATCAAATGGAATCATTCCTTTCCCTTACCCAATAGTTAAGCCCTTTCCGGCTAAAATTTGATAAATCGAGATTACATTCTGTTGCGGAATGGAAACGCATTGCGCAGCATTTTTAAGCCGCTCGTTGATGGGCTGCACCTGTCCTGCCTGGATCCCTTTCTCCCAGCCTTTCTGGCCTAAATCGGGGTCAAAAGTCGGACCAAGCCAAGCGCAACTTATTTATAGTGGCCCGTGCGATGGCGACGCAATTTATCGTCATTAGCGGGAGCCGCAACGAAATTTTCACTTGAAAATTTCACGAGCTGAAATGAAATGCCTGCGGTGTGTCCTGTCGCTCCTCCGTGGTTCATTCGGCTTGGTTCAGTTCAGCTCGGTGTGTCCTGGTCCTTTGCTTTTGTTAATGACGGAACACTGAACAAAATGCACTTCGTAATTAAAAGTGACACAGAATACAAAATTGAGAAAAATAAAAGGGTATAAGAAAGAAGTACTCAGAAGGAATACTTCCAAGTTCTTAAAAAGTTCAGAGGTAGTTCCGCCGGCAGATTTCTATAAAATAAAGTAATATATTTTAGAAGGCTAGAAACAACTAGTAATATTATTTAATAATAAGAATAAATAATATTGTAATAATATCAATTTTGTTGTAAATTTCTCCCAGCGCATTGAACAGGATGGGGAGACGACAACGACGACGACGACGACAGCGGTAATGATGATTACTGGTGGTTTTAAATCATCCGCTAATTATTGCAATTGTTGCTCTCCGTCGCTGTCCCTCCCCCTCCTTCGTCTTGCCCCAAGGCTCGACACCGCTGATGACGTTCCCACTTGCCCCTCCCGCCGAATAATTGATGATGGCCAAGCGGCAGACCAGACTGGTAATCAAATACTCAAAGAGTTGATTTGCTTTTTGAGGAACTTGAGGGGCCGCAACGCAAACAGTTTTCCCAGGCAAAGCAAGAAGAGAAAAAAAAGGAAAGGAAGGAATAAGCACACCCCGCTGGAAAATGGGAAATGTAATCGCTGCCAATTGTGGGGGCGTGAAGCCCTGCATATATGCATTTGTGCGAATCCCCACAGCAATCAACCTAATTTATTATGGCCCCCGTGTGGAACCCAGCGAAACGCGAACCACATCCTCGATGGCTGTCATTCATCTATGAATGTTAATAATTTCAATTGCCGTTTGGCAAAATTCGCAGAACGGAATGCAACAGCCGCCGCAGCAGAGTTGTGGCTGCATGTGTGTTGTGTGTGTTTATGCTCTATGTTTTGTGGCGGCAACCCTGGCAGTCGCTTTGCGGCTTTTATTTTCTCGGTTTCTTTCAAGCTTTTTAGCCTTGCTGAAAAAAAGACAACTTGCACTATAAATTAGTCATATTTTCAATCGTTTGCGGTCCACGAAGTGAAAAAGTAATTGGTTGGCATTGAAAAGAGGAAATCAAAACGGTCGGAAAAACATTCTAAGTAATCAATATTGAATGAATGAATGAATGTTTCTAGAAGGGCACTAACCCTTTGTAAATAATATATGACAGACTGGATGGAATAAATAATTTCTTAAGATAATTAACAACATTTTCTTAAATATACATCGTTTTGTATAAAGGCAAGAGAAAAAAAAACAATTAGAGCAACGATTAATTTAATTTAATTTGGGTTTAAAATATATAGGCTTATAATATAAAATTTATCTTCATTCAAAACTAGGTTAACCTTTTACTCTCTCCGGTTACTGAGTGTTAATTAATCTTGAAAATTAACTAAAACCAGCATGTGTAGGCCATGCTGACTGTTCGGAATGCATAACAGATCTGAGTCTATATCAATATTTGTATTTTACTTGTAGGGTCCACACGTGCTGTTGGTACTCCCACGTCAACAACACCCACCTACCACCGCCCACCTTCCGAGCCGGGCTAATGCCCACACATTGACACATACGTGAGCCCACGGACGGACTGGCGGACAGACAAACAACTCATTTCGCTCAGTGAACTCAACAATAAGCATAAAAACATTCATCACTGATTCACTACGTGAGCAGGTTCACCAATTATGATGGCCTAGGTGGGCCCCGGCAGGGATATATGGGGATATATACTATCTGGGGATCTGGGGACGTGGGGATAGCTATGGCTGGTGCTGGTGCTGCCGGTGATGATGATGAATATATGAGTGCCGCTGATTGAATATCAACGCCCGGGCACAAAAGGAATTCCTCATGCGGCTCGGCTTCTTTTAACACTTTTCGTCCTCGTTTCCGGCAGCAGTTTTCCCCCGTTTTCCCACATTACAAACACAAACATATATAAATATACATTATCCATATCCCTATGAGCATATTTTCTGCGCTAGTCAACTGTCAGATTTTCGTTGTGCCAGCATAAAATGTTAAAATAATGCCACACAGACATAGAGACAGGCCGTCTTTATTTCGGTTCGGTTTGGTTGGGCTTCGGTTCAGGGATCCCTCAGCAGCTCCCATCCTGGTAGCCTGGCATCCTCCCATCCTGGCCTCCTGACTCCACTCCCGCATCCAGGTCCCCACTCACCAGCTACATTATCTCCCATTTGTCGCATACAATCTGCTTGCCTTTTTCTTTCATTTTCCCTCCAGTTTTCTCCTATTTTTTTTTTTTGCGCTCCTGTTTTCTGCAGATTGTTGTTGGCGTTACAGCCATTTCCGGTGACAGTGTAATATTGTAATATGCTTATGTCTCTGTCGTCTGCCTGTCTGTGTCACTTTTTGGTAGCAACTCGGCCAACTCGTAGATGCGGCCATAGATAGCTCTCTACACTGCCGGTTTGTCGGTCGTGTCTCTGGATTCCGAAATTTGTAAATTTGTCCAAAGTTGCGATTGCCTTGGAATGACTGAGGAAGGAAGGTGCAGGAAAGTAATTCGAGTTGAGTTAACTGAATCAGTGAAAGCACAAAGTGAAAGTCAGTGCTGCCTGCACTTCGTTTTTAGAAAGGGAAATATTTTAAATGGTTTGTTTTTATATTCTAAAAACAAATGTGATTAAATCAAATTTTAAAGATTTATTTTACCGGAATAATAACCACATTTCAGTATTTTTCTTCTTTCATTTAAGCTTAAAATGTTGTAAAAAGGAATTTGAAAAATACAAGTTACACTTACCAATAAAACACCAGTTTAAATTGTTTAAATAAGTGAAGGGTATTCGTCTCTTTGCCATAGAAAGTGCTGCCAGCTTTTCCCATATACTTTTTTTCCTCGGTTTGACAACTTTGCATTGTCAGCAGATGAAAGTTGTGCACCAAAGTTATTTATTGTTGCGTTCGGTTTTTGTTTTTGAGAAATCAATCAAATCAAATGCGACGACAACTGAGGGGGGCACTCGCCCTACCCCCGCCTTCCCTTCTCCTGTGTGTCTGTGTGATTTGATCAAATTAAAAGGCAACCCGTATGTCTTACTCACCCACACAGAGACAGAGACATTGGCATTGCGATTTGAAGACAAGCATTTGAAATGCATTTCGTGTTCGCCTGTCTCGCTCTTCGTGTGCGAGTGTGGGTGCTGCAGCGCCATTTTATACGAAATATACATGGGAGCATAGGAGCATCTTCGTGTTGTACGGCCCAGCCCAAATACACACACACACACACACACACACACCCAGTTACGTGCTAAGAATTTTAATTAACAGATAAATCAATAAGAAATATGGACGACGGCTGTCAGTGTGCAACTCTCTCGACGTCCCAGTGCGAGTTCTAGCGGGGAAGAGGCATTGCCGCCTCGCCAACTAAATAAACTTCTGACGCTGCCAGTCTTCTATGTCTGTGTTGCCATTCCATTTGCCCGCATTTTCCTTCAGGCCTTTCCCCTGCGAAAAGCGCAAGTGCTAAGGCGGCGCCCGGAAAACGGGCAACTGCTGGGAAATTAGAGGGAAAAAAAGGCAGTTAAATTGCAGCCTCAGCAGCTGCAGCTGCCACAGCAACATTAGCAGCCTGCGGCTTCTCGGCCTTGGGCCTAAAGTAAAGAGTTGGCCAACAGGGAGTATTCCCTAAAAATCTGAAGTATTTTTCGTGTATTTATTTATTATTTGTGTCTTAAAAAAAGAATTATTCTTTAAATGCTATCAAAGGTCATACAAGAAATACAGTTGATTTTTGAAGCTTTAATTTTCCTAAATGCCGGAAGCTATACTTTTTTCATACCAATTTAAAGATGTTTTCTTGCAGCTTATAATGTTTTCTTTTCTTATGTAACAAAAAACCAATTATAGTTTAATAATAATAATAAAAGATGTAGAAAGTCTCCAAGGATTAGTTATTTTGCTGCCGTGGCATTCTTCGTTTCTGCAGCAAAATATTTACTACAACTCCCTGGGAATTGTGAGAACTTGGTAAATTTCATTATTTTAATTTCCTGCGGACAGACCTCTGGGGAATGTGCCGTCGCTTCCTGCAATTCGATTCCCCAGATGCCCGGCGCCCGAGAAGCGCATTTATTCCCACCGGAACCGCCGCCATTTTGCCAGGCCTGTCCTGTTTCGGCCTGGCCCTTTCCTTGTCCCCTTCTTCTTGTGGCCGAGAACTGCTCGGCATGGCAAATGCAGCCATAAATAGAATTACAGTCAAGTGCTTGATAACTTGCTAAAATGCACAAGGCCCCGGCTCTGGCCCCGGCACTGGCACCGGCTCAGGTGCAGAGAAATTTATTATTAAATGAACAAAATAAATGGGAGAATTCCGAGGCCGAGCAGGCTGTGGCCACGTATTAATGGCGCTTTTAAGAGCCGGTCCCGTTTGCTGAATTTAATGACGGAACGTGCCACAAGTCACGGCTACCAGTCCTATTAGAGGCAGACAGCCATCAAATATCTAACGTGTGCAACATTTTGTTCGCTTTGCAATAAAACAAATTTGCCATCCCGGGGCAACCGGAGCAGCAGCAGCTCCGCTCACCTGGTGGTCGAAGGGGCAGGGGCAAAGTTTAATTTGAATATAATAGAAAAACTTCTGCTGGTGGTGGGAGGCTTGAAAAAATATAAACAAAAATCTAAGCGAGAAAATAAGAGGAAATCCGTTGTGGAGTAGAACATGAAATTACCCACGATATTGGTTTCTAGCAAAGATTAAATGAATTAAAAATTCTAGGGGAATGTCTTGCAGAATAATATGAAGAATATGTTTATTTACTCATTTTAAGAACTCCGTTTAATAATTTTAAAACATTCACAGAACATAAAATTAACATAAAACCATTAAGAATGGTAATTTATCGTTTTTCTGAATTCTTTGCAAGAGTGGTATAAATAATAATACATTTAAATTGGTATTAAGATGAAGCAGTAAATATCTGACTTATCTGAGAAGCCAAAAAGACAATTATAATCGCTGGTAATATTCTGTGTCCTCAGTAAAGCTGCCGTCCAGTCGAATATAATTATTTTTAAGAGGTATCAACCGTGAAATCTGCGGAAATCAGTAGAAAGAGCAAATGGTAGCCAAAAACTAACAGCCAGACAACCAAATTTGCTGCGTTCCGCTCGGCAGTCCTGGGAAATAGTTTTGAAAATCCAAAATACATATACATGCATACATATATATTCGGATTTACGAGTACATATATGTATGTGGACGTGGTAGCACGAGCATGAAAAATGTTTTATGGCATTCGTGATTGTTGTGTCATTAAGTTGAAATTGTGTAGGTGGTCACAGGACACGGACGCGGACAATGGGAAGGCCCGAAGCGGACGGAACAGAAGGCAAACGCACTCGGACAGGAGAGAACAGGACATGGGGCGAGGGCCAGGGGGCGTGGCACAATGGCTGACCAATTTTATTTCTATTTCCAAGCTAGCCAAAAAGTTGTAATCGAAAAAGTGTCTGTGTGACTCTAGTTTTATGGCCATGCTTGTGCCTTTTTCTTTTTTTTTTCCTTTTTTATAATTATTTTGTCGCAAATTTATTTATGGGTCGCGATCTCACACATTGCGAAAGAGAAAAGTTTTTTTCTGCCAACGCAGATAGAAAGTGTGTCACGAAAATATAGGATCTATAAGGAAAAATTCAAAAGAGTTCAGTTTTTTAATTAGTTTGCATCAGTTTTAAGTACTGTTTAATATATAATTAAGATATAATTCCATTATTATAGATGTGTTAAACTTATTATTATTTTTGTAATATAATAAACTAATAAGTTAACTTTACCCATCGAGGAATACCCCAAAGCAGATCAAATCTACTTCGCTGACAAACTGAATTACACTCCCGCAACGCACTGTTGCCCTCTGTGCGTTCAATAATTTGTGTACAAATTTTTCTCGTGTATAAGCCCTGGTCCCTTTATGGCCATGAAAATGCCAGCCCGGCGAGAGGCCACGGGCATGGCTAAAAGAGACCCACGACCGCGACCTGCGAGTGGAAGTTGTGTTCACCTTGGCTCTTTGCTTTTTCCGCTTTGCCGCCGCGTTCCCTCATATTTCCCTCAGGACAATCGAGTGTGTGTGTTAGTGGGAGGAAGTGTGTGTATTCTTGTGCTCTACAAGTTTTTCGTTCAGCATTTTTCTTTGAAGTTTTTGGGAAAGTCTAAACTGGGTCGTCGCATTTGTTGGGCATTTATTAATGGCAAGAAAAAGAATTAAACCGAAAGTTCTGTGCCAAATTAATATTTGAAAATATATTTATTTGACAAATTTAGTAAGGGGTATACAAGTTTTGAAATATTATATATTTAAAGGTTATAAAATATATATTCTTTATAATCAAAGGTGTATTCATATTTTCCAAAGTCTACTCCATCTTTACAATTCCCTTCCCGTATTGTATTGTACTTTCCGTATTTGGCTGCTTTTTTGTGGGCGCTTATTAAATATTCAAAGGCAACTCCAGTGGCTGGTGTGCCCGTGCAACAAGCCAAAAATTAGTTTAATCTGAGATTTCTCAGCCCGCACACACAGTCACTCAGGTGATGCCCGTCGGCTGTGCGATATATCTGCATATATACAATATATTTTCAATTTCTTTTCAATTTTGCGCCTAGCAATTCCTTATATTGTTTTCGTGGCGTATGCCTTCTGCCGTTTACATACTATACTATATGCGACTATGTATGTCAGATATTTGCATACATTTTGCGGTGAATTTTGTTGTTGAGGGAAATTGCGCATACGCCGCGTTTTGTTTTCCAAGCGGGGAAGCACCTTTCATCCACCCCCGCAGCAAATCAATTTGGCCTGCATATTTGCATAATAAGCATAGGAGACGCAGACCCAGTTTGTTTGTCACTCAGCCGCCTGTCACTTGATCAATATGTGCATGGCGTGCCCATAAAATGAATTCAGCCCCCCCGACCCGATTTCCCCGCTCTCGATATTACTTTGTTTTCCTCAGCCACAAATTTGTGTCGCACAAATGTGGCAAAGGCTGTGACCGGGTCAAGGAGCTGCGACTTAAAGTGGCAAATCGCAAATGGCAAAACGGCAGAATGGCAAAATGCGGCATCGACGTGTGACAGTCAACATGTTGTCTAACCTTTTGGGCAACCCTCGGGGCATAAGCACAGCCTGACCCCAACGGAAAACAACGCAAATTGCGGCAAATGTAGTGGAATAATGACTTTATTCCATCCGTAGATTTATCTTGTATTTATATGCGCTTATAACTTACTTTAAATGATTGTACTTTGTTTGTTTATGTAATTATTGAGTTCGTGGGTATCTATAATGGAAGGTATACAACTGATGTATGTATAGATTCAATATAAAATAAATTTATATTATTTTAGAGCATCAAAGAAAAAAGACACTTTGCTTATACATTTTATAAAGCTAAAGTCACACCTTATATATCGTAAGTTACTTTAAAATCCCATCAAATGAATAACATCAATAGATAATTTATCAAAATCAATTGACAGCAAATGACAGCATCAATTTCTTGATCCAACTCGCCGCCTGTCCTTTTTTAACCCACCGAAAACATATTGGCTTAAGTGATTTTGATTATTGGCCACTTAACGCTGCGGAGCAACAAATACACCAAAACCGAAATCGATAAACAAATTGCCAAATTAGCACATAGCCGCCGCCGCCGCAGCAAAACAAAACAAAAAACAGCCGAAACAAATCGGTTTGTAGGTCACAGGAGGATGTGCAGACTGGGTGTGTGTCCAGCTATTCATCTATTCGAACAAAGCCATCCATTCAGACGGTGTCATTCAGGCCGAGGATGCCGCTGCCCAATTGTGCGATGAGCATCTCTGGTCATTCATCTTAAGCCGCCGCCGCCGTCAATCCCCTTCGAAGCCCATCCTCCGCCATCCCGCCTAACAGACTCAGATCCATTCCCGATGCTTGTGTTGGCAAGATAAATGGCTTACAGATTATGATCAATTTGTAGCGGACCGAAACAAGGATATCCACATAACACATGGCCAATGGCCTTGATGGCCACGCCCCCCTTTTCGTAGGCGTTCGCAGGCGGAGGTATCTGTTTATGACATCTTAAGTATGATCTAAAGTTGGTATAAAAAAAAACATATATAACACGAAGAGGATACTCCGGGATACATGATAAATTGTGTCAAATTTACTCTAGATTGGCACTTGTCACACGGGGCGGATGAGGAATGCATGTTAAATATAATATAATAATACAAGAGTAGTAAGAAACGCTTTGTTTAAATACAAATATATGTAAATTTGTTATACAAAATATTATAATTTTATTTTTAGACTAATTAATTGAAATTTTGTTCAACAGTGTGTATAAGTATCCTCATTATTTGTTTATACCCTGCAGGGTATTTTTTCATTTCCGGTCCTATAAATTTTTAAATTTGTAAAAAAGAAATTGAAAAAAAATTAATTCAGATTAAAAAATCCTAATGTTTTAAATTGTAAAATATGCAATTTTGTTAACCTAGTAAAAACTAACACAGGAAAGCTTTCCGAATTGAAATTAATGCATTATTGGCTTAGTTATTGGAAAAATTCCACAACACAATTACCTTAATTTTTCAAAATTTAAAAAATTGATATTTGTCAAAAATTTATATTTTGTTTGCAATAATTATTAAATTCTGCATTCAGATTTGTAAAGCTTCTTTCATAATATTGGTTAAAAATAATTTAAATAAGTACTTAGAAATCCCACCTCAACAATAATTTAAGCTGAGTTAAACCTTTTATTAAACACTTTGGTCACGAAAATCTATCGATTGTTGACCCTTATCGAATCGTGCGGTCATTGTTTTATCTTCATGTGAATCCCCCTGGGACATTCGTGTATTTTGTGCTTCTTTCTAAGCCCGAAACTACAAAGTGTTTAAGCCAAAGACAAATCCATTGAACCAAAGCAGCTCCATGACAGGTGCACATTTGCCTGTGCACGGCGAGGGTGAAATAGAGGCGGGGTGTCAATATTTATTTGAGCTTTTATTGCTGACCCCACTGTAGGGGCTTTGGCTCTGGGCTTCGGAGGCCACGCTGCGTTTACTGCACACACACGCAATGCGGGTGACCTCGCTGCACTTGGAAAAAAACTATAAGATTTTAAAGAAAATATAAAAATAATTAACGAATAGCTTCAAGGAACTTTTAAATAGTGTTTTGGTTTCTTTTCAAAAATATTGTATTCTTGGATATGATTTAGGGAAAGCTTTATTTAAAATTAAAATGTAGTGTTTACATAATTATGGTTAGGTTTATTATCTTAACCTTACACAAATAAAAAATCTATTAAAAATATATTAGTATAAACTTATAATTTTAATTAAATATACTTTTAATTTATAAATAAACATTTAAACCTAGTTTTAATTGGTTGCAGTGTCGGTGCGTGCTGCAAGCGTTGATAAGAGAACAAAAGCAGCATTGTCGATCTTGGTGCTTTTGTTGTTTGCGTGTTAATTCCCTTTGATAAAATAATGCCCGGGATAACCTTTAAATGGTATTCGCTGTGTGCCCGCATGCCGAATTCTGACCCACACCCCGACTCCGCTCCTCTGCGAGATTCCTGCGCAATTAAGCTTTATTTATTCTCGGCCTCAGCAATTGATTGCTGTGCCAAGCAATAAATGTATAAATAAATGTTATGGGGCACAAAACGGAGGCGGAATAGACGGAAATCCATCAACCTCGACGAAATCAAAGGCCGCGTTAAGTAATGTCGAAATCTTTTCCTGGCTCGGCCATTTTCCGCTTCTATTTTTCCTTCGAAAAGCATTTGGCAAACACTAATTGGTGCACACACACGCCGAGACAGCAGGCGGGTCGTGGGCTTAGAGAGAAACATATGACGAAGTGGTAATGCCAAGGCTGCCACACTAGTGCTGTCAACTAAGGGTTACGATACAACATACAAATTGTTCAGATAGGAATAAAGTAAATAAACACTAATTTAAAAAATCCACAGAATGGCAGTTAGCTCAAATTTATATTATTTGCCTTACAAAATATTAACTTAAAAGGCACACAGTGTGGCTGCACTGCTGACATTGCGCGAGGAAGGCAACTTGCAAGTGGCAGCCAAGGCAGGAGTCAGTACAGGTGTGTGGTGAGCGGCATTCGCAGACAGGTGAAAAGGTGCCAGATGGGCAGGCAGGTGGCACTCCGCTAGCTCGACTCGCTTAACGAGGTTAGTTGCGTGTGAGCGAGCGCGCGCGCTTCAAACAAATTAAAAAGAAAATTCTTGAGGAAAAACTACGCGCAAAAACAAGAGGGGAAGAAAGCGTGGGTGAGATGAGTAAAATAGCTAGAAACATTTTTGGAATTTATGGAGGGGGATAAAGAAACATAAAGTATGCGTGCTGGTATGCCTTAACATGGTTAATTTTAAGAGGGAATTCTAGTAGTGCTGTTGGATAAATATTTAAGAACGCCAAATTCTAAGCAGTATCTGTTCAAGAAGATTAATTAGATTAGAAAAACTCTTATTGGTCTGAGAGGGTATTTTTCCTTCTCTTAGTACATAACATATATAAGCATAAAGGACAAGTTGCTTGTCCTTCTCATACAGTTCAAGTGAATCATAATTTACATGGCAACCGCAATGTCAAAGTTTCCATTTCCATTTCAGCCACCGCAAATGCGTGGCACCAAACCCAACTGATTAACCCAAAAACAAGTCCAAGTTCCCTCAGCACATACAAAAACGTGGAAATCTGCATATATGCAAAAGTCTCTGGGAAAGCAGGGGCGAGGAAAGAGAGACGGCGATAAGCCACAATTGAATAGCAGAAAGAGAGGGAGAGAGGGCTGAAAGAGATAGCTGCGCAGCTCATAAAAAATGCTTAAATTCGAATTATTGCACTCGTTGTCTGTCTAAGCTAAAAGCAAGTAGCGAAAACCTCAAGCGCCGTGTTCGCTTTCCCCGAATTTTCTTCATTTATTTTCCTTTACTCTTTTTTCATTGCTATTTCTGTTACCCCCTCTCTCTCTCTCTGTCTCTCTTTCGGCATGTTTCCTTTGCTCTTTTGCGGGTGTTTTTGGCAAACGCCTTAATGCTAAGCAATTTGCGTTAAATGCGAAAGAGATTAAAACAATGTTGCATTTCTAATTGTTTTAAGCAACGACGACGACGAAGTATAGAGAACGAGGATGAAGATGATGATGATGATGATGATGGGTGCGGGAATGAAGGCACAAGCAGCCCTGCCAGCGGCACACATGTCGTATGCGCAACGCAATTGCAGTTTAAGTATTTTGTATTTATTGCTTAAGGAAAGTATAAGCTGAAACAAAAAGGGTTTCTAATCCTTGAAAATTCTTTATTTAACATGCTAAAAAGTTAACTTTGAAACAGGGAATATTTATATCCATGCTACTTTTTTACACGAGAATTGCATGCGTTTTTAAATTGTTGCGAAGCTTATTAAATCAATAAATAAATTGGCTTAAATAAATTTCTAATATTAAAAATAATGTCTACATCCTGAATATGCATTCAGGACTCCATTTTCACTGCTTACGCTTCATAGTTGCCATTATGGGATTATCCCCTCTCATCCCATTTTCCGGCTTTAACATACTCAATTTAAGAGTCGAGAAGTTTCGCCATAGTGCAGCATATATGCACACAAATGTCCCCTTTCAGGCGCCTCGCGCCCAAGTTTGAGCTGAAAAGTTCAGCTAATTCCCATCGTAATTGAAACCATTTCAATGTTAATTAATTCTACGCTGGCTTTCCCTATCTTTCTCTCTCCATCTAACCGTCGCTCTTTTTCTATATAAAATGCTGCAACTTTTGAAGCACATTCAGAGCAGCTGAAGAGGGGAAATATTTAAGAAGAACGCTGGCTAATGAAGGGTTTTCAGGTGCCCTTGGGGCTATCGCTTAATCCAGGTGGGTTATCTGGGAATTTAAGGGGCAGTCAAGTGAAAGTCAGAGTGTTTTAAGACGTCTGGAAGGAGTATAAAACATTTTACAAAATATTATATTATATTTGCCTA
>JAEIHY010015459.1:0-35469 GCA_018904565.1 Drosophila tsacasi | reverse complement strand
GGAGGTGTTTGTTTCTTGTTGAGCCTGGCTTCTGTTCATTCACCTGGCTTAGGAGCGCGAATACCAATCGAAGCCCCTTTCTCCCCCGATCTTGTGGGATCTCCATGGAGCCATGGGGAACGGCTGCCATTTATGTGCGGTTCGAAAGCGCCTAAAGTAAACATTTAATTGCGCCATTAATTGCGCGGTAAGTGTGCCAGATGCACATGCTCGCACTGCCGGAGAATGGGGATTGGGAGTGTTGTGGCATTGCTGGGGCGGTGCTAAGAAAACAAACAAATTCCCTCGGCGCGGTTAAGTGCCCAGCGGTGCACTCGAGAAAACCCGCAGACTCCACTTCGCTCCACCCCGTCCCTAGCCCGCTGACTTTTACGAGCATTGGAGTCTGCCATTAAGGCGCTCCGGGCTCTCCTCTCTGCCCCGCTTTCTCCGGTCCTGATCCTCCATTTCCCCAACTCTTTGACGCACTCTCCATCTTCACATACACTGGGGAGAAGGAGACTTACTTTCTAAGCTAAAAGCAAAGAGTTTTCTTTGATAAATATATTGAAAAATTAATAAAAATACTCTTAAAACAAATAATATTTAGAATTTTCTGTTTATTATCAAAATTAAGCTCAATTAAAGCTCGTCGTATTTTGTTTATCGACCTAACTCTGTTTTGTTCAAGTGCATCTCGGCCTCTACCTTGCAGACTCGCTCGGCAACTTCTGGCGCATTAACTTTGTGTATTTAATGCGGAGAATTATTGTCAATACAATCGACTTTTTACGATGCTTAAGTTGACAGTTTTTCTGTTTCTGTTCCTGTATTATTTGCTGCCCTTCTGGCGTTTCCGCTGAAGCTGAGGACCCACTGTATTACCATTTTCATAATTATGAATCAATTAATGATAATTTAAACACGGCAGCTAAAGTTGACCAACGAATGAAATATAAACAACTCAAGAAGTCAGCCAAATGTAGATCTTAAGTATTAATTAACATCTAGTTATTTTGGGGAATGAATACCCTTTTTTTTTTAGAAATATGATTTAGTGTTTATTAAAATAATTGTGCTTTATAATTAAATTAAGATCCCAACATCACTCTACAAATATTTCTTCTGCGACAAATCATAACAATTATAAGTTATTTTTAATACAGTTAAATATCTATATATTTAGTAGGTATTTTTGTATTTTATGTATAATTTATGATACTGTGCATCTCTTAACAGATAATATCTCTCTGTTTTCAATTTATTTTTAACAAGTTCATTACTTAAACCCCCATTACAATAAAACCTTTAAAATATCCCTTTAAAAGTAGCCTTTAAAATAAAACCCTGAACTCGCAGTATCCACCTGGCAGGTGTAAAGTCCTAAAGGTAACATTTGCTTTCAGATCGAGTCCGATTATAGAGACTGCCATTTGCCAAAAAATGGAACGACACACGACGCGCCGCCTGGCGCCATTAACTTAATCGAACGGAAAACCAAACAAAAGCCGCAATTAACATTAAGCCCTTCGCAGTCTGGCTTGGTTTTTCGGCTCGGGCTTTTGGGTTCCTGGGTTCCGCCTTGGATGATAGCTCTTCTCCAGAGAACCTGCACAGAGCCCATGGGAATGTTGTTGACTCTCCGGCGAGGCGGCGGCGGCGGGTGCGTGTGTGCTTGCTAATTTGAAATTCTGTGGCGTAAGCAGGGGAACCCGATGTGGAACTCGAGCAGCCCTCTCCTCTTTACAAGCCGGGGCTACATTAAATTTTAGAAAACACAAAATGCCGCTTTCCGTGTTCCCTTGGCTTGTTGGCAAACAATTTCCCATAAATTTACGTTGAATTACAGCCAACAATGTGTGTGTACCAATGCACCGGGGAGTGGCGGCGAACTTGTGACTCCGGCCCGAGTTCCCGAGTTCTGCCATCTTTTTGGCAAGCATGAAAATGTATTCCAGACACGCATCGGGCCATTTTGCAAACGTGCCACTGAATGAGGCTCAACTTTGGGATACCCCATCTCCATCCGCTCCTGCTCCTGTTCATGTCCCCCAAAAGTAACCACAACGACATCCGCCCACACGCTCAGAGGACCTCGAATATGCGGACTCGGATCCGGCAACTTTCCGGCTGACTTTGCTTTTATTTTTCTGGCCCAGCCCTAGAGCCTTTTGGCCCCCAGCGTCTCCAGCATCAAATCACGAACGGAAAGAAGGACAAACTTTCCGGTTTCTCTTATTTATTTTTTTTTTTTTGCCGAAAATAAGTAAAGTTTGAATTTGGCAGACATAAATTACATCTGGGTGGAGTGGGAACTAGTGCTGCCCAAAAATAATATCGAATACAGGACAAATCTAGTAAAAATATATCTAAAATCTTTATGTACTTTTCAGATATATTTAAAAATTATCTAGTCGTAGATCCTTTTTTTACTTGAAGAAGGGAGTTAAGCATCTTGTATCTATAAATATTATTTACAAATATCTAAATAATCTTAGATATTTTTAATAATATGGTTTTAGTATTTTTCCATTTAAGATCATTCGTACAACATAATAAGAAAGACCACTGCCAACTCTGATGTCGAGGATGCCAATGTATCCCCAAAGGCACGAATATAGTTTTCCATATTCTTTTCTGCCCCGCACATTTATTCCCTACATTTTATAATCGCCGCCGTTGCAAAATATATGAAATAAATAAATAATAAAATACACAACGAAGCAGGAGTGGGCGCGGCCCCAGAAATGCCATTTGCTTGCCTCCCGAAACTTTTTCGCTCTTATTGCAGCTGTCGGACTGGAGGTACTTTGCGTTGGTAACTTATGGATACGAGGCCAAAGGAGCAGAAGGACCGAAGGGAGCCCGGGCCAGGTGAGCAAATTGCCAAAACGAGGGATGCGGACCAGGACGACGAGGTGGCTGCCCACCTTGAAGCTGGCGTGTAATTTGTATCTAATCTTGCCTCATGTTTATATAAAAGCAACGACAGCAGAGGGGGAAACTATTTGCTCCACACAATTTCTGCAATATGGCGATGGCTGGATGTCTCTGCCAGGAGGGTGAATTGTCCTCGTCCTTGTCCAAGCTCGGGGAGCTGCGAGTCTAAGTGGAAGCACATACATATATTCATGGCAGCTCCAAGGAGCCAACCGACGACGACGACGGGCGGGTGGGTTTTTGGAATTTTAATAAAATTGCAGCATTGCCAACTAAAGATAGATACTTTTCGTGTAATTTACGATGATGGCAGAGCAGCAATGATGGCGAACGATAGCGAAACGGCAACGGGAACGGCAATGGCAACGGCAAAACTATTCCACGGAGTGGGAGAAAGGGAACCTATTGGGGGAAACTCAATATCCCGAGATGCCAGTTGCCAGATCGGCCATGAAAATCAGCTTAAAGCGTTGAATTTCCACAGAAAATGTGTGAAAGTTTAACCGAAACTGTTCTTAGACATTGGGTGTTGATTTCTCAGTTAGAGATCTCAGTGGGTTTTCTTTAATTAATAATAAGCATTACATTTCAGTGAAACTTCAATAATGGAAACTAAAGTAAATACAAATTTATGCCTAAAATTAACTGTTACTTTATTAAAAGTCTTAAATTACTTTAAGATCATTTTTCCTTTCATGAAATGTAGTTTTAGCTCGATATCTTTTACTCTTATTGCAGCAAAAGTGGTTTCAGTATTTCTTTATAACTCAAGGCATTCCTTATTAGTTTCTAAGGGATACCTTTCCCAACTTAACCCTCAGATAATCATTATATTATATAATATTATGATAGTTTAGGTTCGTCACAGATTGAACCTCTTGTCAAGCGATTTCCCATCATAATTACGGAAGTTTGCCCCCATTTCCGCTAACCCTGAGTATCCCAATTTCCCCATGTGGCACGGTCGCATTTAATCAGCCAACTTGCCTCGCAGAGCACTCAACTTAACTCAACTCGACTCAACTCAACTGAAATCGACTCGGTCGAACTGGAGTCGTGTCCCCGGGTCGGAGTTTGGCTTATTTATTGATGAGTCCAACGGCACGTTGACACGAAACCCCACCGAAAAGTGAGCACCAAAGTGCCTCCTTAATTTTACCCAATTGATCAATTTCCCCTTGCATATATGCATATGGGCCTGGAGCGGGGGATGTTGATTGGACCACTAAATCGAGCCGAGGACCCCTAATAATGGCCATCCCGGGGTCCTGCCAAAAGTTAATGTAATTGCTGGCCAGTAATTGCCCGTGGGTGGGTTCATTTGCGCCAAATTGGAAGCCCATCGAGCTGGGCACTTTTAATTACGCGTGTGGCGCATAAATCGTCAATCGAATTAAGACTCAGGGTAGCAAAGGAAATTTTCCAGAGTCAGAAACAGGATAATGGTCATATCACAAAGGTTAAAGTTCCTGGCTTGAAACCCTTTCCATTTACGCATTTTAAAAATGCAATCAGAGCCAATATCCAATTTAAGAAGGCAAAGAACATAGTTCCCACATTCTACAATTCTTTCCGGTGTAAGAGAAAGTTTCCCGACCGAAGGAAGCGAATTTACCTGCATCAGGTGCCCAGCCGCGAAGGATTTTGACCCTTTCCCTGCAACTGAAACGGCGATGCGTAAAATTTGTTTTAACCAAACAGACGCAGACAGGGACAGGCGACTTGTTCACGCGCATATTTCTGTATTATTTTTTATGATATGCGGCATAAATGGATTTCAAAATGCTGGCAAACAGGCAGCTGAGCCTCATTGTCCTTTCATATTCCTTTGGGCCTTTCAATGGAAACCCGTCTCCGCTGCCGTCGCTGTCTCCGTCATGTCAGGTTGCGGGACAAAGGGTTGCAGGGTTGAGAGATGACAATTGTTGCGATTCCCCGGCACAGGATCGTAAAAAGAAGAGGCCGTAAATCAAAATCAGAGTTCGTTCTGCGCGAAAAGTGAAAGCGAAAGTTGCTGCTGGCCATGCCCCCGCGAGGAACCCTCGATGGCTGCCATATTGGAAAGGGAAAGGGACAGGGAAAGGCAAGGACAAGGGCCAGGGGGGGAGTTAAAAAGGGCCACCCCATTTCACCTGGTGCAAGGAGGAAAAGGAAAGGCGGACGGAAGGATGCGGTCGCTTCTGGGGTGGCTTTATCCCCGGCATGTAAATGTCCCGTTTAATCCTTGTAATGGCAGCAGTTGCCGCTGCTCCCATGGAAATCGGTCCTCCTCCTTGCTACTTCTCCTTTTCCCCGAATTTTCCTCCTTTTCCGCATTTTCCTCCATCTGATAAACCGCAACAACAAAAGGCAGCCGGCGAGAGCCGCCCATTTTGTTGTTGTTTACCTATTTATGAAATGAAATGCGTTTTACTTTCATTCCACTTAATCACAGGATGCCGTTTATTTTGAAATGCCTTCAATTGAAAGTCCTCCCCTTTCCGCCGTGTTTTCTTTTCCAGGAGGGCGTGTCCAAGGGTTAAGCATTCAAGATCGCTTAAAAAGTTGAGAAACATTTGCTCAGCCATTTCTCAAATGGCACAAACTGTGCGAGCAACCTTTTTAATAAATTCAAGGCGAAATTAATGAATGGAATTTGTAAATATAAGTTCGGGGGTTAGGTTTTCGAAGGGTTGAAGCATATGTTGCCGGAATTGCGTTGTAAAGAAACCAGTAACTATTTATACTCCTGAAAATATATTTAATTAAAATAATCATGTAAAAATAAAGATTTCTATTCAAAATTATTTGGAAAAGGAAAATTACTGCAAATCAATTTGGTTCCAACATAATCTTCTTTTCAAATCACTTTTTGCTTTTTATATATTATTCGCTTAAATACCTTCTTGAATTACCATCTCAGTACCCCAATTTGTGTGTATTGTAATTACATAAACAGTGACTAAAGACACACATTATATACCTTAACTTTGATCCCAATCAACAACTCAACCAAGTTGAAACCACCTTTTTGTTCTACAAGCGATAGATCCAATTAATTTTATCGCTCGGACAATTTAAAACAATTTTACCAATCGATTTGAATTTTAAATTCAGCTTTAAATGCCTTGAAAATGTCACGCCAGATATGTTAATGCTCGGCCCTCGATCTTATATCGTGGTATATCTCGATTCGGGCGGAGTGGAGTTCGGAGAAGTGGTGGTAAACTCCCTGATTGATTTACTGCCCTGTCCAAAAACAAAAAAAAAAATATCCAAAATGTCCAAAGGCCCAAAGTGGCCGGGCGATAACCGAAATGGATGCGGTGCAGCAGAGTGCCAAGAGAAAAATATTAAAATTCAATGCATTCGAAAACCGAACCGCTTCATAAATTCCCCGCTGCTGCTCCCCAGAGGAGAGGAGTACGAAACATGTGTTAATTTCAGGACCGTAAAAATTGTGCCACAAGATATGGCCGCGATGACGACGGAGATTGAGTTCGGTTCGATTTTGGGCTGGCATAAATATTTACCAGACTCGGAACGGGGAATATAACAAAAAACACCCAAACAAAAAGCCACAGAGACAATGTAAATTATTTATTTATTTTCACATTTTTCGAGTCACGCTGTTCGGAAAGATAAGCGGAGGCAGGGGCGACGGGACCTGTCCATGTCAGCTTGGAATTTAGTTACTAAAATACGAGCTACGAACTATGAGCCACGAGAGACCTGACCAACAGCAACAGTCGTGCCATTGAAATGGTTTTGAAAATATTGAAAAACCAGTTTTCCATCGAATTTTCGTCCAGCAGCACTTGAGTCTCAAGTGTCAGAGGAGCGGGTTTGTTTTTGGCATCCCGAATCCGAGCCCAGTCCCCCCGTCTGCAATTAGATCAGAGACATCGCTCATTCTGAAGTGATCTTCGAGGCGTACCCAAGGCGGTTTCGAAATGAAAAATGGTGCTATATGAGTGGCATATTTATGCCCATTTCGATGTCGGGGCATATCAACCAGTCGAGAGTCGGGAGTGGGGAGTCGAGTGCTCGGAGTAGGAGTGGGAGATCCAAAATCCCAGCCGAACCCGATAAATGCAGCAAGTTTGCGTCTTGAATTTCAATGGCGGACACATCCCGACAATGGGTGTCCAGGGAAACAGATACAAGATATATGTGCTATATGGACTCCATCCACATCCACATCCACATATCCCACATCGAACTCCCTGACTCTCTGATGTACTTATAACGAGAGTCAAGTGCGAGGCACTGCGTCGCCCATTTTAATGCGTTCCTTCGACAGGCCATGAAAATATGCCCGGGGATTTTTAAAATGCTTTAATTGAAGCCCCACACAGCAGACGGAATGTCTGTTTTTCGTTCTCGAGATGCAAAAGTGGCCCGAGACAATTAAAATTCTGAACGCGTTCAATTTACTTGGAAGTCTTTATGATATCTGCCCCCAGTCCCGAGTACCGAGTGCCGAGTCTCCTCGCACTCTGCAAATGGCGACGGCAAAACAAATCAGAATCAGAATCGGAATCGGAATAGATTGAGAAATACAGCCATGTTAACGCGTACGTCATAGAGTTATGAACGTGCGAAATATATGGGGAAAAAGGCAAATTGCTAATCAAATAGTTTATGCAAGGAAGCGGAACAATAACCACGTTTTACGGCCGTTTAATCTGTGGGAAAAACATTTACGATGTTTTCTCTCCATCCGCGGGCTTGTAAAGATTTGTTGACACAAATAAAACACTAGCAAAAGTTCTCAGTTGCCAGAGTTCTAATAGCACAGTCGTAAAGTTTAAAACCCTAAACAACTCGAAAGTTTCTTTGTCGCCGGGACTGGTTATTGCACTTTAAGGAGCGTATTATTCAAAATCAGTTCATAACATAGAGCGAAGTGTGGCGACAACGCTTTGAATTCCGCTTTCGGAGATGGGGAACAAGTTCTCTGGCTTACTGAGTAAATCGGCTTAAAGTCTGATTGTTCGCCTAAGTTATGTGATGGCAACTGCAGCATAAAAACTATTTTATAAAAGTATAGTTTGTTATCTTGGACAATAAATTTACAACTTAAGAGCTCTGGAAATGGTCAACGATTAATCATTTTTAAAGAATTTTTAAAGAAATATTCTTTTTTGTGTATTTTTATAAAATATATAAAAACAATTACACAATGAAATTGTATTTTGTTAATCAAATAAAGTCCTTAGAGGGCCAATACAAAATTAGCTTGAGGAATACAAGTATTTTATTTATTAAATTTAAGAAGAATGAAAGAGGCAGCTAAATAAATGGTGAAAATTAATCGTTAAACTTAATCGTTAAATATTTAAGAACTTGATTTAATAAATTCATAGTCATAAATTAAGGGATTTTACTAAGTTATATTGAGTTTAATTTATTCATAATGATATTAACAATTTATACAGATAAATATAATATAACTTTTTCGCATAGCCTTTTTTAAATCGCGTATTAAAATTATTTGCAGAAAAGGACACCGGTGTTTGTATACCCTTAAAGTAAACAATTTGATCATAACTTTGCCAAAAATGCATACATTTTAATTCGGATTGCTATTCCTTTTCAAACAAATCTTAAAAAATTAAATTTCTGTCAATTTTTGAAAACTTTGGCGATTGAATTTTGAAAAATTGGGTAACAAATTTGTTTCTTTCAAACATGGTTAGATAGACTCGGCTTTTAATGCTGATCAAGAATATATATAGTTTGTAAAGTCGAAGTTGATTTCCTAACTGCGTAGCAAAGTTATAATTAGAGAAAAAAGGGTATAACAATATTATTTTTAAGGTCTTGCTGACCGATTTTAAAATCGTTTAAAATTAAAAATGACGCACGTAACAAACGAGTGCGCATTGTCATTAGCCAAATAAGGCAGCTAATATCTTTGGCGACGCCATTTTTGCGTTTAAAATACAAATTATAACAATTAAATAAACATTTTTCAGACTTCGGGAGGCACTTGCCGGGAAAAGGTGATTCGGGAATCGCTTATGAAATATAATTGGCTAATTTGTTCGGTCTTGAGTAACAAATAACGCGCATTAACATTCAATTTACGATCTGAGTCAGACATCACCGAGTACGCATTATATTTGCGGAGATAACGAATGCGAATGCGAGTCGGAGCGGTCCTTTGGCGGAGTGCCCCGCCAACAGGTTCGCGATAAGGCGGGGCCATTAAGAGGCACCTGTCACCTGTCCCCACCCCGAATCAATAAAGCCGCGAGTTTATGCCGAAAATTGATATTAATATGCCGTTCGATGGCTCGATTAAAGTGCGCTAAATAAAACCCGGGCAAGTGCGCCAGATATACTTGCCATATACAAGGATATTAGGGCGTGGCTCTGCGCTGGAATGCTGCAAAATATCAGCTGCAGCCTTAAATTGATTTAAAGTCTTTGTGCTTCTGGGCTTTCAAAGCCCTTCAAATGTAAATTGGCTTCGGCGGCCGCTCGTTTTCCATTTTATTGCGAATATTAAATGAAATTAATGAAATTTTCTGCGCCATAATCCTTTGCAAAACGCATAAATTTGCTCATTAAGTGTGCGCAAATATTGTATGTATTCGCCCAAAGGCCTGGGCGTAAGGTATAGTATATATGCCCATGTATAGGAACAGCGCCTGTCCGCCCCGGTACATATTTATATTGATTTTTATCTCGCCGGCATCGAGGGATGGATGTTGTTGCCATGCCCAGGCCCAATTACATATATTGCCATGGTTCCCTGTGCCCCAAAGTGTGTGCAGAAAATAAGCTTGCTGGTACATAAGCGACGCCTCAAAATCGGGCAAGCTTTGAGCTGGCTTTTTCGAAATTAAACAGAAAGTTTTCCTGCAAGGAGGGGAGGCAA
Source organism: Drosophila tsacasi (assembly GCA_018904565.1). NCBI lineage: Eukaryota > Metazoa > Arthropoda > Insecta > Diptera > Drosophilidae > Drosophila > Drosophila tsacasi. Next base: position 25,682 of record JAEIHY010015459.1, on the reverse strand, counting down.
AAAAGTACCAAGGAGGCAGGGTTCTTAAAATCATATACACAAAATGGTTATATAAATAAAATGTTAATTAAATTTTGCAATTCATAGGATTTTCTCTTTAGTTGTAAGATTTATTTAATAATATTTAATCATTATTTTAATTAATAACTCTTGAAAAAATTCCCTTTTTGTTTGGTTCTAGCTAATACCCCAACCTTTATCGCTGGCGCCCTCTAGTGGTTTGCCTGCTTAGCTGTGGCTTTGTTGTTTCCCCACCCAGAGGTCGCCAGCTATGTGTGACACATTTACGCACACATATGCCTAGCGGCCTTTTAGTGTGTGTGCTTATAAGTGAGAAAGAGATGGCAGGCGAAGGAATATACCGTCATCCCTTTCACACACTCACGCATGGCCGTCGCCGTTATGGCCGAAAAGGAATCATGGCCTCCCGTTCTGATTTTGTATCTGTGTGACACTTAGCTAACGCACACTGGTGTTGGTGAATGTATCTCGTAGGTTGACGCTGCTTTTTGTCAACGATTTTGGCTTTGTTACCCCTGAAAACTCTGAAAAAGCAGATCATGCGCACTGGGCACAGCTGCTAGAATTTATTCTAGATTTTTTTTCTTGCCTTTCGTTTATCTTTTTCTTTTTCCTCTTTGTCATTTTGCCGAAAACGAGTTTATCAGACTGCAGTTAAAACTTGGCTGGGCTGCAATCTTTAATACGAAGAAAATGAGCATGCAAATTTGGCCAGATCTCCGGCTAACTTAAGATTTCTCCGGCTTGCCGGGCTAAGAAACCTGATTTCAGCCTTATGCGTGACACGTCCGCATAATGCTGTCGAAAATTGTCACATAAATCAATCATATTTATACAAATGCCCCTGATATCCGAACCGCCCGCCGCCAGTTGTTGACAATATGCTAATTCGTTTGGGCTTTTGGCCCCCCCGACTTTGGCTTTGTCTTTGCCTTTGTCTGGTCTCTTTGACAGTCGCTGAAAACGTGTTTTGGCATTTGATTAGTTGCGATATAAGAAGTCCCGCCCGAACCTCCGAAACATAACCAGGGAACTCAGCCCGGCTAATGCTTGCCAGTCATGTCATTGGTCGCCGGTCTCCCTAAAGCACTCAATGTGGAATACAAAACGTGGCTATACGGATTCCATTCGAGCATTTGCAGGTGTTAAATGGCGTCCGCGGCTGGAGAGCGTAAGTGGAATAAACAATTGGCTAAACGCATCAGACTAAGGTAATACATAAGTTCTTATAAATAATTTATGGAATAATAAATGGAAAAAACCATAGGTTAAATGTGTAAACCTTTATGGGTAATGGAATTTGCAAGTTAACATTTTATCTTTTCTTAAGTATAATAAATATAATTGTTTATTACAATATAGATTTAACAGAAATTTTATTTGTTAGATTTTTAAAAGTACAAATTCATAACATAATATTTTAGTTTAATTATATTAAAGTTAGCTTGAAAGTCATAGGCAATAAATAAGATAAAGTAAGATCGAATTGCTAAGAGCTCTAAACGCCTTGTTACTTTGTATTATGAATAAAAATTTGTATTTTGTATAAAAGTATAAAATAAGAAAGTATAAAATATATCATGTAGTAGGTATTTTAAATAAATACAATAAATGTAATTGTTTCAATTCCCCTCTTAGAAAACACGAACTTTAGTTCTTATGTGCTTATTGCTTCTAGTTACAAGAATAAATAAAAATTAAAATACTTTTGAATAGAATATACCAAAGACCGCTACTCTAAGTAATTACCAGCAAACAGGCTGTTAACTAGTCAACTTTGAGCAAATAATTCTGATTTTTTACGTTGCGATAAAAATAAACTTTTGTGCAATGTGAAAAATGTTGTCGAGACACTGTTGAAATTGTTTGCAAGTGGTTGTTTGTGCCAACTGCGGCATTTAAACAAAAAAATTCCGCTAAAAAAGCAACAAAAGCGAGGAGTTTCATTCATAAAAACGCAGCCGCAAAGGGAGAGTAGCGCGAGGAGCGGGTGTAGTTGACTCGCGTGTTAGTCGCGCGCCTTTTTATTTTTATGGGAACGAGAACCAGACCAGGCCAAGCCGACTTGGAGCAGACCAAGGCAGGGCCAAGAGCCGGCGAAGAGACCCAGGACAAGGAGAGTTCGGTTGAACGGGAACAGGAACGGATACAGATGCGGGCACACAGATACAGATACAGCTTCCGGCTGCGACTTGAGCGGCACTCGACGCGTCGTTTAATGGCGGCCATAATAATGCTTTATTTTTACTGCCGACCGTCGAGTGTCGCATGTGTGAGCCGGGCGGAGCGGAAAAGTGTGTCTAGGTGTCTGGCAGCCGTCTACCTCGGACCGTAAAATTTTAATATCCCCAGTGCCAGTTAGTAGTGCTCCATGTTCCACGTTACTCCCGCCTCCTGTCTCGCCGTGGCCATCTCTTCACGGAGGTCTAAATCAATCTGAGGCACCTTTATGGCCACTTTATGGGCCACACTTTTCACCTTGACATTGACCAGGGATTCTCTCCGGGGCTGCTATTCCCCGCTCCAGATTCTCGACCTGCCCCAACGCGCTGGTGTCCCACATGGAAAGTGAGTGTCGTAAAACATTAAGTGAGTGATGAGCGTGGCTGTGCTCGGCAGCGGGAGCATAATCCATCATAAACATTTTTATGGCCACTCGCATTTGGCCCACTTCCCGGCGCCGCTGCCACCGCCTCTTCTCCTTCACCATCCCCACCCGCATTTAGCCAGCTTTTGTTGGCGGTAGTAAAATTCGTTAAATGCCCAACAAATTGTTTATTATAGCAGTTTGGCAATAAATGCGGCCATTAACTCATTTTAGGTGTTGCCACCGCACTTCACTGTTTGTTCTTGGGCGGTCTCAAAAATGCGCTTCAATTGACGTTGTAGGAGTGTCCACAGAGTTTTTTTTTGGGCTCGTATTGGCGGTTAGAACAATTCGGAATCGTTTGCCATTCTCATTCATTGCCAGGCACGACGCACCGAAAGCGAAATTGAGAATTTGTTTATCAACAGCCATAGCTATTCATGGTGTCGCATACACGTATATTCATTGTCCAAAAAATTCGCTTGTTAATAAAGAAATGCTATTAATTCATACGGGAGAAGCAATACGTTCATACGTTCATCAAACAATATTTTATCTGATATTTAAATATACAATTCAAAAAAGAGTTTTGCCTTAAAGGCTTTTCACTAACAAACAACTTGTTGGCTTTAAATAAAAGCTGTCTTTCTATGTCAGATGTCGTGTTCCCCTAAATTATGAACGCGACAGTTGGATTCATTAGCAATTCTTTGATGTCATACACTATGCCTTGTTTGTGTCTATATGTTCACATATCCCCCTCATCGGGGAATGGCAAAAATATAAGTATACATTTTCAGATACGCAGTAGATGTGTAGGTACGTGGGTGTGGAGGCATGAGATACTCGTATCTTCGGCCTGCATGGATACATAAATATGTATGAATATCCGTCCGACTTGTTGTCCGTAGATGTTTAATCCCAACGGAGCTGTGGAATCCGAATCTGCTGTCCCCCTTTCGAAATGCCATTCTTCCTGACCCAACCGACAATGGGCCGCATCGAGGCCTGTTCTGGCCAAAAGGAGCTTTGCAGCTGAACTTTGGGATTGGCAGGGCCGAGAGCCAGGCCATTATAAGGAAGTTGAATGGGGCCATTTGTGTTGGGGTTCCATGGGAGAAGTCACAGCCGCACGAGGCAGACAGATACACAATACACAGTAAGGAAACAGGGGCAATACGTTATGAATTTAAAAGTAAGTAAATGTATGAAAGTAGAGAGAGAAATGTAGTTTTTGGGTCTACAAATTGTAGCTTTCAGTCTATAAAGACATTTAAAAATATTTAAAAATATATATTCCTTGTCTTATTTCTTTCTGTGTGCTTGAAATGGGCTACCCATTCTCTGTGGGACCCAGCAAGGGCGGGGCTGCCTCCCAGAGAATGCGTGTTTATTTATATCTCCGCCGTAATGTGCCCGGCGATGTGTCACTGCCTCTCCTCTCTTTTCGTGACCTAGTTGCCAGATTTTTGGCTCGGTCCCCGCAGCCCTAACATGCGGATGCCACAGCTAGACCTATGTTTGTGTGTGACATGTTGTTTATGGGGCAGAACACACAGCTAATTGCGTCGTCGCCATCCGTGTCTTAGCCTCGTAATTAATTCTATTGGCTCTGATTGGACTAAATTAAAATGATCGTCGCTCAGAGCGAGCCATGTCAAGTCACATCGCCTCTGATCGCGTCGATCGATAGTCGAGCCAAGTGTAAATGCTAATGATGCCGTTCGCGGAGTACTATTGTGGCCAAGTGTCAGGGCACCGTGGGACTTGTAACCCTCTGAGAGTCTTAGAAACTATTAAATCAATTAAATAACATAAATTATAGACAGTGTAGAGGAAGTAGTGGTTGTATATTTGAAGCAAAGTTAAGCATTCAACTTTAAAGCAGATACAAGTTTTTAAAATGTCCCAGGAATGTGAGCTGATAACATATCAGCTCTTTGTACATTTAAAGTGCAGGTAGGCATACCATTTCCCCGTTTTCATTTTCCCCAATTTGTGCCCACTGTGCGGCCATCGCAGTGACGCAAAGAAAACGAAATCGAATGGAGGGAAAGACCTTTACAGCAGAGCAGACTAATGGCCGTAGAGCTTTGCCTGGGCTGTTGCCTTTGAGCATGATTTCTGGGACTTGTTATCGAATTGTGGTTCTGGTTCTGGGCCGGAATCGGATCGGTTTGGTTGGGTCGGGTCGGTCCCTTCCACAGCCCAAACCCAAAACCCAAGTCAAGGCCTGTGCCTGTGCCTGCGCACAAAACTCATTTAAATTCAATTCGAATGTGACATTTTTGTGTTTTCTTTTTATTTTCTCTTGGCTCTCCGTTGTTGGCATTTTTGGGACTTTGATAAATGTGGCAAAGCTGCGCGGGGGAGGGGTCACTGAACGCTTAAATCGAATTCCGATTCCACCTTTTCCAGCGCATATATTCGTTTTGTTTTTCCTGTTTTCACTCCCCCTTGGCCGCCGATGATGTTGTTGTTTGTTCTTTGTTAGCCTCCATTGTTATCCAAAATGGCTGCATTATTTGTACAGTTTTTTTCATTTGTTTCCCCGCTCGCAGCCACGGACGGTGTTGTTTTGTTTGGCCCTTTTTGGGGGAACTTGGTCTGAACCGCTCCTCAGGACGTGATTCATGTGTGGCTGCTGCTGCTGCTGCTGTCGGTATGGCTGAACTGTCGTTTATATTGATGGGGTGTATTTTATTTTATTGTGTTCGGTACGGCGGGACAGGAGAGTGGCTGGAGTCAGGAGCCTCGTTTAGGTATTAGGTAAAAGCTGTTGGTCCGATCGCCCCGTCCCGTTATGTCGCGTTATCGCTTCTGTCTGATTGTTGGCCATTTTCATAAACACACTAAATAAAACTCATACGTTCCGCGCTTATTGTTTACCTTACCAGTTTGTGTCGTGGGTTAAATAACCAAAATATTGAATATTCTCAGAGCAGCTTAAGTTGTTAAAATGGGTTGTATTTACCTGAAAGTACAAGAGAATATACAGAAAATTAATAAGAGAATTATATTCTTAATTTGTTATGGATATTAATAAACTGTTTGCCAGGGCTTTATAAATATTTTGTGGCATTTTAAGTTTTTTATATTGGTTTATTTAAAATTGCAAAAGTAATAGTTAAAGTTGTGTTAAGTCTAAAGCCATATATTTGTAAGCTATCCAAGAAAATAATTTAAAATCCGTTAAAAGATTATAGCAATTTAAAAAAAACTTTATTAATCATAAATTCCTTCTTTAAATTTATTCTTTATTCAAATAGCACGAAAAAACTCGTAACTGAATAAACCCAACTAATGTACTGTAAGTCAAACGAATTATTAAATGAAACCCGTTTTTACATTGCAAATATAATTGTTTTTTTTTTTCATAATAAACGGAATAGATACTACATTTTCTTAAAAACAAAAAAGCATGCTACCATTAATGTATAATTCTGTCATAAATTTAAGCAACATGAATTCCTACACGAAAAGCATCTCATTACATTGTACATAATTATGATGGCGTTCTCCTCTCGCGGAATAAGATCGTAATATGCAAATGCAGCTGGTGTCTTGACTATAAAAATCCATTAAACAGCAAGGTCCAGACGAATCCAAACCCCCAACTCCCCCGCTAAAATCCTTTTGAATTTAATCCTCTAATTTTCCCCCAGAAGCAAACAGACCGAAAAAAAGCCACCGAAAAAAATGGAGAAAAAATATAAAATTTGTTCTGGCTGAGATTTGCCGTGGAATAAATGTAAAATGCAGAACTGCAGAGGGCCCAGACTGATAATCCCCGGAAAAGAGAAGGGAAGATATTTGTATAATTTAATTAAGCCACGCTCACCGGGGAGGGTTAAAAGGGGGAAAAACCGAGAGATAGCGGCGAATTGCATATCAGGTGGCAGTACTTATAATGTTCAACGTTAAAAGCAATTCAGTGTCATTGAAATGAGGTCCAGACACGCAAATGCCTTAAATATATTTTATTCTTTATATTTAATGGAGAAACCTGAAGAGAGAAGAACTAGCTAAAGCCCAGGTTCATAGTCCACAGACGTCGAAGAAAAAATCTGGTCAATAATGACCGAAAGTAATGCACTTCATTTCGCCTCCTGGGCAGGACTCCAGATGACTCCAGAGAGAGAGTGGCAGGAAAGTGGCTACAAATTTGCGACTGCTGTGGCCAAAGGCAACAAAGACGCAGCAGGAGTGGAGCCGAAAAAAAATGCCAGACAAATTTTATATAAATAATTCATTGTTGTAACGTGCAAAGCTCGTCGAGAGCGTTTCAGTTAATTAATGAAACGCATCGCCGGGCCCCAAGACAAAGAGCGTTTCTGGAACTGAAACTGATTGTGAGTCTGGGACCGAGACGCAATTGGGGCTAAATGGCCCCAGGCAGTGGCTGTAGGGGAATTTTTGGGGGCGGGCGGAGGCTTGCTGCCCGAGGAGCAGGAAAATTAATAACAGAAGCCGAGCGAGAAAACCCAGCAAAGACGCAGGATAAAGAGTTTTTCGGGATGGGAGAAGTGCAAACACCGTGAGGTGGTGGTGGCGGTGGTTGCAATTCCGTTTCCACCACCATGCTCACTCGCACAGATACAGACTCACACATGGGTGTCGGCCATGGCCAAATAATGCCACCACCACCACCGACGTGGGTTGCCAAGCCAAGCGATATTCAAATTTTCTGCACAAACTTTACGAAGCGCATCAGCAACAGCAACAGGGCTGCGGTTGGGGTTGGATTTGGGTTTTCTGCAGGGTGAGAGGTTGGGGGTCGCAGTTTGGATCCAGGGAGGGAGACGGTGGCGCAGCACGTCACGAATTGCGGCTCAGGCATTAGCTAATAGTCAGGCGGCAGCAGAGCGGCAAACTTGAAGCCAACACTGGAATAATATCAAAGCAGGTCCAGAAATAACAACGAAACGCAGATACACTTTAGGTTTGATTTTAAATATTTTTGTGTAGAATTGTATTCAATTCTTAAAAAGAAGAATCAATTAATATTGAAAAAAGAAATACTACAAGTTATTTATATTATTATTTTATCGAAATAACTAATTCTCAGTCGGTTTAGTAAAATTGATTTATATAATAAATAACGTAATATATATTTTTTTTAAATAGCATTTATTTTCAGATATTCCCTTCTATATATGTTAGAGTATAATGAACACACTCTCACTCCTCTCACAGCACGATGTTCATTACACAAAATTTGCATTTAGACGCAAACAACACGGCATTGGACGGGGCGCAGAGTGGAAAAGGAGGATTGAAGCGGTGGACGGGGTGGCACTGGGAGGTGTTTTTCGCGAAAAGTCTACCCAAAAAGTGCACTTAACCATAACTCATGCTCGTGACATCGCGAAATTCTTCCATTAGTTTTTGATCTCCCCTCCCGCGAGCCCGGCAACTTCGGTTGCATACGAAATTTCTCATCAGGAGTTCCATTGTTCCATCGGCATTATCGACGCCACACCACCATAGCCATTCCCATCAGCATCCCATCATCATCATCTTCATCATCGATGGATGGAGATGAGATTTAAGTGGCTGCCAGCGTTTATTTACGAGGCAATGTCACTTGGTGGCTAATAAACCCATCGCTTGCCAAAGTTATTGCCTGCCAAGATTCAGACAGCGATTCCCACTGATTTGCGAGCTATTGGAATGCAAATTGCCACCGGAGTGGAGCAGAGAGAAATGGCTTAATTGGGGCTTTCGATTCTCGATTCATGATTCCCGATTCCCACCTGTCGTTGCGCCCAGTTAAATATGATAATTAATGGGATTTTTATTTATTTCGAGATACTGCATCGAGAGCAGGCAGTCGGGCACACGAGTCACCCTGTGCCGCTGCCCACCACTCCAACCAAAAAAATAAATGCCTCAGCGCCCCAAAATTCTCTCTTTGGCTCTCTTAAGTCCCTCGAAATCACAAGGTGGCGGGAATTTCGGGGGTTAAATAATAGCAAACAGCTGTTAAAGGGGGTTGGTTGTTGTTTTTCTGGTTAGTTTTTTCTTTTATGGAATTGTTTTGGCATTTTCTATGAAGGTAAACAACAAAAAGTAAGTGTTATTTAGGCTACAAAATAGTAAATAACAAAATAATAAATGCTGAATAGTATTTAAAATTAAAATATATTCAAAAATAATATAAAGAAATATTGATTTCTTATAAAAACAGTTCTGTTGTTGAACTAAATAAATTAAATATAGTTGTTTAATAACATTAATTAATATTGTATACTCTTATACCAACAGGGTATTATAATTATATTATAGTTAGAAAGGTGAAAATCAGTGAATGAGTCATTTCTGACCCTATAAATCATATATATTCTTAAACATTTTTTGAAAATTTGTCAAAATTGTCAAAATGTATAATAAAATTTAAAATTTTTAATTTTATATGCGGATTTATTAAGCTAAGACTGAAAAATTTTCCAAATTGAAATGAATGCCTTTTTGGCCAAGATATGATTGATTTTCATGACCCCATTGCAATCTGAAATGGCTTCTGGAAGCATTAATTTTTTAGATTCAAAATCTTAAATAGGGCGTAAGAAGAGTTTATTTTATAGTTTTATAAGAGAATAAGCAATAACTTTAAGAAATAAGTAATTAAGTTCAATCTTCTTCAATTATTCAATCTTCTGATAAAAATTGGTGTTCATAATGAAAACACTTGTATATAATATTCTTTAATTAAATCTTGTGAAGCAGTCCAATAAATGCCTTAACTACTTCTACAACTAAATTAACTTCAGCAAAAAATATAGTTTCAGTATATATTTTTCCTCCTACATATAATAGTTCCCATTTTCTTAGCTACTTCTCATTTCTCCTAAACTCCTTCCCCAAAAGCTCCTCCATCAATAGCAAATCAAATTGAATTTCACGGAATACTGTCGTGAATTGAATGTCACATCGGATTCCTTTCATGGGGCGAAGCAATTTTTCGATTCAATTATTCTGGGGGGAAAGTGTGAGGGAATGCACACCCGGAGCACTGGACCCCCAGCAGAATGGAAAACGTGCAATCAGTGAAGGAATCTCACACCATTTCCCACCGTTGGCCACCATTTTTGTTAAATGCAGGGAAACGTCTGCGAGAAATACTTGCAATCAAAACGGTCGTTACTCCTTGGCAGAAGGTGTGGATAATTCGTCCTGCTGCAGCGACGAGTGCGTTGGCCCCCGGAGGACCTGTCTGGACCCAGTCCCAGTCCCCATGCCAGTCCCTGCCCCAATCTCAATCCCATCCGCTGCTGCTTTAACCAAGCTCAATTGAACTTAATGTCGGGATCCGAGTTCGGTTCGCAGGAGCCAGACGCAGGAACGTGTTCAATTTGCGCTCATGAATGTTTCAGCATATAGTTATTGGATTTAGTTTCGGCACTTGCCACTAAGCAGAAATGCTCCGACTTTTCTGCCAGCTTCCGAGGCGTGCACGAAATTCGCAAATAAGCCGGAGATTGGAGAGCAGCTAAGAGCAAAAGGCGGCAAAACTTTCATAAGGCATCAAGTGTGTGTGCGGCTGCGATATGAAAACCAAGCAAATATATTAAATATTTTATGCAGCAAGCAGAAAACTTTTGATTCTTGTTAATAAGCCAAAACTTTTGGTCCAAGTTTTAGCTGCTTTCCAGATGCTGAAGGAGCTTATATGGAATTTATAATAAACGGTTCTGGTTTGGCTCAAATATTTGTGATGAAATAATTGTTTGTCTTTCATTCTCAGCTTAGGATTAATGCCTGGAAAATTGTGAGGAATTTTATATATTTTCCTAGAGAGATGCTTATTTATTAAAAAAAAAAAAAAATAGTTTTTGTAGAGATTTTTAAGCAAGGGGAAAATCATTTAATTATAGTGCAAGGGTCTCTGTACAGATATACCAGGAAATGTTCTCTAAATCAGAGATATTTGCTTACCGCAAATGAATAAACTGAATCAATTGTTTTAGGCTTAACTCATAAATGTAAAATAGACAAAAAGACGTTGACACCCACTGTTACGAGAGGCATTTCCCACTGTACAGACTCACAGAGTTCGTTGAACTCGGCCATGCAAATCGGGCCATCCATAAAATGATTGATCCAATTGGCCAGGTATTGCCCAGATCCCACACAGAAATTGGGTCAGTCGCTGGCTATGACGATGCCGATTACGAGGGGGCACTGGCAATGGCAATGGCCATGGCCGTGAAGCGAGAGCCACAGTCACAGTCACAGCCACAGCAGCAGCTAGGCCATAAAAAGTGACATAAAATCCCCGGCGACGACCTTGAGAAGCAGTAAAATTTTTAATGACTCTCACTTTTTACGGCCATTTCTCGTAGACCGTAAAACGTGGGACTCTGGAACTGTGGAACTGTGACGACGAGCCAGCATCGGCTGCTCGTAGGAAGAAAGCGAGATCGCTCCGCTCTTTGGCCGCAAGAAGGTGAGTGGGCCCACTGTGCGGCCATAATGCGAGGATTTAAACTGGCTCTCTAGGGTTATTTTTCTGTGTCTGTGTGTGGGTGGCAAGCCCTGTCCCTGTGCCTCGTTTTTTATGTCCCGACCTTGTTTTATTGCCTCATGAGCCAGGCGAACTGACATTGAGCCAAGCCATCCGTCCGGGCCCAGCCCAACCCTTTTGTCTAACGCGACTCAACCCTTTGCAGAACAACTAACGATAATTGCACGCAGGTTTCGCCCAATTTAGTTTCAAGGTCCGCTGTTTCTGTTGCTGTTCCTGTTTCTGGAAATTATCATTTCATACTTTATTGCAGCAATGTGGCATAGGCAAGGCACATTTTCTTAATTGGCCTTTACAAAACTGGAAATAATCACACTCAAGGCAGGGCCGAGAAAAGAGTTGGCATTGAGATCTGTAGGAATATCTTGGCTAAAAGATCGATGCTAGTCTTGTTTATTTATCGGAGCATACAATGTTGCTGGAACAGTTAGGTGTAATTTATTATCTCCTGGTCGGTTAACTATAGTTATGGCTTCAGCAAATTAATAGTTATGCATGAGAATCTAGGTTTATTAGCCAGATCTTGTAATATTCAAATTAAATGCTAATTATTCTCTTGCCATTCCAACTTAGAATTAAGATATAAACTTTGTTTAATGAAATTCTTACGTGTGTTTGCTATTTAAGCTGGGCTCTTGTAATCTTCAGACATGAATTTATAATCAAAGTCTTATATCCCCCATTTTCATCCAAATTTCCCCCAAGCTCACCGATAATGTTGAACGCTCTGGGACCCCAATACCGCTCCCCAAGCTCTTATTAATTAAGCCAGCCATATTTCATTACATCCGATTAAGCTGTCAGACACCTGTCTTCCGATCCGATTTCCCTTTGGCTGTGTACACTCGCCGCCTTCCTGGGGGTTCGTTATTGGAATGGCTTCTGTCTGCTGATAAGAATGTTTGTTGAGACAACAAAATGTGGAAAACTTTTAATGAGAAATGTCGCCAGTGCATGCGGTACCACTTTGGGCGGAAGACCGAGCCAGAAGCTCCTCCATGCCTTTCTATGGCGAGCACCATGCCATTCCTTTCATCCCATCGGCGTTTTGGCGAACTCGACAATTTTCGTTACGAGCGAGCATCTTGCCAAAATGAGAAAACTTTTGCCAACACCAAACGTGTCGACGTCCCGAAATGTAGACGCAGATGGAGTTGGCAAATGGAGGAGCAGTTCGCTACGGAATGCGGATCCACCCCCGATTACACGCCCTTTGAGCCAGCAGCAGCAGCAGGAGCAGTTGCCAAAAGTAAATCTCTTTCGAGTGGCTGCAATCCCCGTGGACGTTGTAGGTGTCGTCTGCCGCCCCCAAGGCAGCGATTTCCCTTCCATTATTTGCACAGCAGTTGCAGTTGGCTCCGGATAAGGATGCCGCATGCCGGACACGGACAGTGAATCCGGGAGCTCGCACTCCGGAGTCCCAGAGTCCCGGAGTCCCGCAATCTCGCTGTCCCGGCATCCCCATCCGTCCGCATACCGAATCCGGAACGTATAGGCACTTATTCCGTGCCCTGGCTTTTCCTTTATTTGTGCACAAGGCAACGATTCGGAAGAATGGCTTCGTTCCCATTCCGGATGCGGAATGCCTTTGTGTTCTTTAGGGGGCGGGAAGGAAGTCGCTGGGCTTCGTCTGATGGCAGCCGTTGCAGTTCAGCCAAGTGACGTTTCACGGCTCTGCACTGGCAGAAATTATATTGGAAATCTTGTGGATAAATAAATTTGGAAATGTATTTTTAACTGAATTTAGTTTAGTATTCTAAAATTTGAATTTATATCATATTCTTTGTCTTTAAAATTAATCACAATTTTATTTTATATTTTCATAAAGATCATTATTATTTTAAGACATATATTGGTCCATAAAATGCAGTTCATATTACCAAACTTTTCAATTCAAAGTCATTATATATCCATAAAAAATCATTTGAAAAGAAAAATAATAAACACGCAATTATTCAGGAATTAAAGATGCGCATCACAGTTTTATTACTTGCATTTATAAGGCCATTAACTACCGATCTCATTTAAATTATCATAGCCACAAGAGGTGCAAATCCAGTTTCATGCCTGATGTGGAAATTAAGCTTCTAATAAAAGCTTGAACTAAACCCATCCGACTTCTGTCAGTGCTCGTGGCAAGATTCCCTTCGTATATACCGGTAAGTGCCCCAATTGCCTGGATGTTGACTTCTATTTCGGCTGGAGGAGGAAGGAACACACCTAAGTGTACAAACAAAACAACCCAAATAAGCTCGGCAAATATGGAATTATGAAAATATATATATATTTCATTTAACTCAGGCAGTGTCTGTTTGTTTTCTCGAACGGAACTCCAATTCAGTGAATGTCATGGCCCGAGACTAAATATATAAATGGGCTTGGCCTTAAAGGTGTCTAAATCAAGAGTCAGGAACGGTGTCTGAAAAAGGTTTTTTTGGATTTAAGGTAATCTTTACCCATTCTATATCAGTATAAAATCAATTTCAAATCAAATTTCATATAAAAAACAAAATAAGTATAATTATTTCAGTTTCTATTAACATTTCAATGAATGTCGTATCTCCTAAGCCGGTCCTTCGGACACTTGAGCCGGCATTTCGTTTTAATTTGACCAACGAAAGTGTTGGCCAATATTTTTGTCCAACTTTTTTTATATCCCCAGCCGGCTGTTGGTGACATTTTGTCAGTTTTGTCTAATGAAATTCTTCACCTCCTCGGCCTCGGCCAATATGGCAGAAGAACTTCGTCCCGTTTAATTATTTCCGGTGTTCGGGGAGGGGAAATGTGGCAGCTGCTGGGGTACGACAGGGACTGGGGAAATGCGACTTATCAAGTCGTTAAGACACAGGGACCCACAAAGTGCACGCTGGGACTGGATACAGGACTGGAACCTGGATACGTATAAATCAGCGGGAGAATGCCTGGCCATCGGATGTAAATCGAACACTTAATGGACTCACCTGCTGGGGCCAAGTCCGCGAGGGTAATAAATTTGCATGCATTATGAGCACAAAATAAGTTACGAACTTTATTCCTGAATTAAACGTGAATGAATTAACGTGACTGAAATATTCCATCTTGGCCAGCCGGCGAACACAGACATGGAGTCGAGGCGACTGGAGTCGAGTTGGGGCATTTGCATAAATTGCTCTTGTAATTCCAGCTGAATCCCGATTCCCCATCTACATCTTCGTTCTCATCCGCCATTCGCATCCGCATCCTCATCCTCATGCTCATCCCCATCGGCCAGAGTGTGAGTGCATATAAAGAAGTACGTTTTATGCAATGCCAGTATTAAAATAAATTCTGCATTTCAGTTATGCAAATTCAGCTGCGTTTATTTTCGAATGAATGGATATGCAAACATGGCCAATCGCCGAGCTGCTTTAAGACTCAGCAAAACCCCCAGAAGCCGGAAAATCGTGGCCTGAATGAATTCTGGACTCAATTAGTCAAGACAACGAAGCTCCCACTTGAATCGGTCTCCGGCAATGGCCTTCGCCATTAGCATTTGTCCGCTAATTGACAATTAGCAGCTGGCTGCCAGTGTGTGGTTCAAACAATGCCAATTTGCATAAGGGCAATCGCGTACGAAGGCAAATTACAAAAAAAAATATATAGAAAAAAGAGAAAAAATGGGGGTAATTCTAATCGAGCTTCAATTGCCGCCGGCAAGTCGCCTATTTAGTTTTTGGGGTTCGCTTTAGGTTGTTTGCGTTTTGTTTTATTTGGTGTTGACATGGCGCTATAATTATTCCCAGCATTATCACCTAATTAATTAATATGCAATATTCTCTGACTTGTTTACTTGACGAAAGTTAGAATTTAACTCGTCTTAAAAGAAAGTAAGCTATTTTTAAATGGCTTAACATAAAAATGTAAAAGTATATAGCACAGATTGTTGTACCTTTTTAAAATTTTTATTAAACTATTATTTTAACACTTGTTTTTATTTTATTCTAATAAATATAGAATATTTTTAAGTAAGTAACATTTTTATGCAAGAATTTAACATTTTAATTGTATAAATTAACAAACAAAAATATTTCTAATAAACCTTAAGGCACATTTAAACGTAAATAGAGTGTTAAAAGTTATAAAATACCCTTTTTTATCTTGTTTAAATAAGAAATATATCTTTAAATCAATATACATATCAATCTGTAAACATGTATTATGATTTCCTATTCTTTCTAATCCAATATTCTTTCCTATTATTCCTTCTGAGCAAAAATCAGATGGAAAATAAACCTTCTTTAATTTTAAAATCTATATTACAAACTTATCTTTGGAAGTATCTGAAGAAAGCTGCGCTATTCATGCGCATTCGAACCCGCTGCTGCCCTGCATGGATGTCGGCTTCGAATTCCCAGTCCAGAAACCAAATCCCAGGGACCAGACCCTGGGCCCCGTCGGATAATGGAAGACACGCGCTGATACCCCTTCTTCTCCGATGATATAACCCACCCTGGGCAAAGGGGGCGGCGGGGCGGACCACTCTGCGCCTGTATTTGTGCGTGCAATGGTGTGCGTGGGCGGCGCTGCTGCCACTGCTGTTGTCTCTGCCGACGCCGGCTTTGCCACGCCTCAAAGACAACGCTGCGCGCATGTGCGAGAAAAGGACGCATATCTGCCGAATGCCGGGGCGCCAGATAAATCCAAAATGGCCGCCCGAGCGGCAGATAAACGGGACTCGCAGCAGCGCCCCCTGGCGGCGTGTGGTTATCTGCCGATGTGAAGTCGTCGTCGTCGTCGTCTCTCGAGACTGCAGTTCCATCTGCAGGATAACTGTATCTCCCAGTTGGCCAACAGCTTTCCGGCTCAGCCGCCAGGGGGCGTCTGCTTGTCGCTGCCACTGGAGTTGCGAGGCGTCAGATAAGAGAAGCCACTCCAATGGCCGCCCTCCAGTTGGAGTGGGTTCCCTGCCTCCCCCTCCGAGTGGAATTTGCGTAAATCTGGTTAGCTTTGACACACGCACAATCTTGTTTGTCACTTGACAATTATCCACGCGCCGATTGGAGAAAACATTTCTCATGACGATAATTGACCGAGTTGCGGATTGAAGGCGATTTTGTGCCAAGTTTATAAGACTGGAGAGCTTCTTTTTTTACTTGGCCATAATTTGGAATGTGTCAAAAATCGATGGGTGCTGTGGCACGAGTTTTTCTAGACTTTTCAGGGATTTTATTCGCAGACAAAGTCTGAAGATTAGTAGGAGGATTATGGTTTTTGAAGTAAAATACAGTTAAATTCTTATTTTTAGCAAAAAAAATATGGGAATTTTAAGTTTTATTTAATGTAATTACATTTTAAAAAACCTGGGCTGACTCACATATAACAAATTTTCTTGTATAAAGCCTTTGTTATATGAATAGGTGAAATATTATATAACTTTATTGTCATAAATTATTAACATCATTTGAACAACAAGAATATAAATAAGAGATATTAAATATTTAACTCCTTTTTATATTAATTTTTTTAAATATCTTAACTTATTATAATTTTCGTATAGTTTAACAATTTAAAAATATTTTAGGCCTCAAGAAAAGCCCATAAAGCTAAAAATATACCACATATTTGGTGAAAAATCTGAAGTTTAATTGATTCATTGAATTGGTTAAATCCTAATTAGTTTGTATCTTTCAGGATTGAGTAAGCCGGCAGGCGGCAGTTTATTTAAAAACTGTATTTTGATAACATGAAGACCAGAGGGAATAGAAAAACCATTTGGTTTTATCAGTCAATTAGTTTTGAAAAGCGTTTATCTGGGATTCTTAAGTGGACCGTGAAAGCTTACACCGATTTATAAAGTGGCAACCACAATGAATGAATTAAGTAGCACGGATTTCTTTCATATAAAACAAACTATGTACTTCAGGATATGATTTAGTCACTAAGTTAATAAAATTAAACCAGAACTTTTTATTTCAAGCATAGATCAGAGTGACAAAAATATATTAATATAATTTGCTTATTTTTACAACGAAAACCCCTGACTAAGCAACCCTTAAAAGTTATCAGCAAGCAGCTAGTGGTCAGGGGATATCTTCGCTATATTATGTACATTTAGTAAACAGCAATCAGTAATCAGGGACACAGGCCTCTGCAGAGCTGCAAGGGGGCAAGACACAACACAAATAATTTGTAATCAGTGGCGTTAACAATGCGACCCATAAATTTCTATTGACCTCTGTACCCCCAAAGGCAACCCTGCAGCGCACAGAATGTGAACAGAATTATGCAAGTGGAGCGATAAAAGCAAAGCCCGCGAACTAAATTTATTGGATGCCATCCACTCATTAGCATCCAAATGCGGAGCTGCGAAGACGAACGAACTCATTAACAGCCGAGGCATCGGCATCGACAACGGCATCGCCATCCTCTGTTCAGAGAACCAAGTACCAGGTCCCCAGTTCCAACGCCGCAACCGCCCTCAGTCCCAATCCCGATTCCAATCCCAGAGATCCAGTCCAGACCTGGCTGCTCCATGGCGCTGAATAAATAACAAAGTGACAACCACAAAAAACGACCACTGCCAAGGTGGAACGGAAGCGACAGGAGGCGATGGCATGGCCATGGAGGTGGATATATAGATGGGGAAGTGGAAGTGAAGGCGGCGGGCATGACAAGAAAATGTACCATAATTGAGCTCACAAATCACCAGGCTGAGCAGGTGCACAGAGAGAAAGAGTGTAAAATTTTTAGAACATTTTTAACTGAATGGAACATTTTCAATAAATAAATACAAGTAAATAATCCAGAAAACTCTCTGAAGCTTGTATTATTTGTGTGTGAAATTATTATTATATCTGCAAATCATAAAAAATAATACTCTCTTTGATATTTTATTATGATATTACTAAGAATCTTCCTCAATTCCGTATTTTTCCAGTGCAAAGAATTGAAGAATTGAAAAGACAGAGAAACGAAGACGAAATCTTGCAGCAGCCGGCACAGAACGGAGGAGAACACGGGCCAAGTAAATTGAGATTCTTTAAATTTATGCACATATTTTTTTCAGCAGCAGTACGTGGAGCCACTTAAGCCTCGACGGCCACTGCCATTGCCACTGCCACGCCCTCCCATTCCCCTTGGGGGGAGTGGAACGTGGCGAGCAGAGTCGAGCCGCCCAACCACATCCGCATCCGTTTGCGCCTGGCTCCGAATGGCATTCTGGTTGGCTCCCCGGGAGCTGGGCCTGGGCCTGGGCCTGGCCATTTGGCGGGATGTGGCTACAGATGTGGATACAGACGGGAATATCTACAAGGGGGACGCGGTGCCGGGCCGGGCTGGATGTGTGTGGTGTGGCATATTGATGAACCGCAACAAATTGGCTCCACGGTGGCAATGCCAACTGCCAACTGCTTACGGCCAGGGCCAGCGCAGCAGAAGGCGAATGTCAAGCGCCGAACAGTGGGATCATGGGGACATTTAATTTACTTAATAACTTACTAAACTATTTTAATAAATATATTTTTTATAAATATAAATTTGACTTGCAATATTAGGAAATGAGTTAGTGCTTAAAGCAACCAATGCTTGATACTCTTCTCACTTTATTTACTGCCTTCAACCACTGTTCAGTTACTTGAATTCCCGGGGATGGCGCAACTTTTTCTAACCATTATACCTCGAGAAAATTGTAAAAAACAACTGAGAAAAAAGCGGAAAAATGAGGGAGAATAAAAGAAAAGCTGTGGAGAGACAGACACACTAAAAAGCATGTTGGCCCGCCCCAGCAGCCTCGCAGCCCCGTAGCTTTGTGGCCATTGCCATTTGAATCCGTATCCATTCCATCTCCGAATCCCCGCCCAGTCAGTGTGTAGCTGCAGCTCCCTCGGCAGCTTGGCAATCTGCCATCATTTGGCATAAATCCCCCTGATAAGGCCCCACGATTGCTCCTTGGAGCTCTCACTCGTAAGCCGCGCAATTTCGCTGGTGGAGGTCATAGTTCATAGTTTGTGCCCGCAACTACTTAGAAATAATATGAATTTTTCAAAAAGTTTGCGCACTCCCCACGGGCTGAGCGAGTTTTTTGGCCATATAACTAGGAGAGGGACCCGAAATGTAGCCATTTCTATGCGGATCTGTACTAGGAGCTGGAGCTGGGTTCAATGCTCGACTCCCCCTCCAGCGCTGCTGAGCACTATTCTAATCTCAATCTCCCCTCTTGGAGATTGGCAGACATTACGATGCAGCACCGCAAGTTAATTGCCCCTGCAACAAGGGTCATCATTCATATTTTATGCTCCCCAGAACTCTGGGATAACCCACGATGGAAATGGTAATAAAAAAAACCACGCATAACTATGCTAATATTGGCTTTACGAATATATACTGAATTTAATAGTTTCGTGAATAATTACGGGCACATCGGTTTATATTTAAAGTAAATAATGTCACAATTTAATTAAATTTTAAAGTTTAGAAGAGTGACAGCAAATAATTGAATAATATTTGCAACACTATGAAATACTTTTACAAATTAATAAATCAAAACGATTTTATTTTAAATCTAATAGCATAAAAATATTGATTACGTTTGGGTTTGGCAGTTGTAATTCCCATTTGAATATAATAAAAAAAAAAAACAAGAAATAAAGGCAACTTAGGGAAGCCGAAGCTAAAATACTCTTACAGCTTGTCATTTATTTGTGTAATAGTTTATTACTTGTTCCAAAAATGTTTTAATCTTATATAGGAAAGCTTTTTAGTGCTAATTTTTATTAGCTTACAAAAACTGCATAACATTTTCTTTTACCTTAAAATTGTATATATTTTTGACCCCTTAAAAAATTAGAACAAAATGTATCAAATATATATATGATTTATAGGGTCTGAAATGACTCCTTCTCTACTTTTCAATCTTCTGACTTAAATTATAATATCATGCAAGGGCACAATGAATATATCTAGATAACGAAACATTTCTGCCATAACATTTATAGCCAATAAATTGTATTCATAATTCGAGCCATGTAAATTTCTCAATATATAAATATCATTAAAAAGTATGTCACATAAATCAATGCCAACATAAGTTTCTTTCACGAAATATCTGCGAGTCAAGTTGTGGTGGCCACTTAAAAACAAATAAAGCAGCGCTGCAAAATAAAAGCGAGAAGAAAACTTGTTTGTTCTTTGTTTTCTTTATTGGGTGCATTAAAAAATGTAAATAAATGTGCCCCAGCACGCATATACAAGGAAAATAACAAAAATAACAAAAAGAAAATAATATAACGAATGTGGCTCTCTATGAGTCACAAGCAAACACACGCACACCCAGAAGAGTCCCCTAAAAACCCAAACAAATTTCAGTTTTCAGTTATTTTTTTTATCTACTGGGTCTGCGGGGGTCAGCAAAGGGAACGGGAGAGGGCGGGGACTGCAGCCTAGAATATAAATTTAATTCCAACAACAACAGATTTTTTCGCCTCGATTCAGGCTCAAGTCTCGACTCAATTTCAGGTTACGTGAGTTTGTGAGGGATTTCGTTTTGTTTTGCGCAGTTCCAGCCTCGAGGGCAGGAGTGGCCGTAGACGATGGACTGTGGCGGGGGTTGGCGGGTCGAATGGCCGCCAGCTTCAATGGCCGCCGCACCAGGAGCCGGCGGCTCTACCTGGGTGCGTGTGCCAGTGCGAGTGCGAGTGTGACAGGGATGCAGTGTGCGCACGACCCTCGGGCTCAGTGGTGGCGGAAGAGAGAAAGAGATACGCTCGCATAGTGGTTGATACTCTACTTGAAATCGTATGCCCACTGTTCCTACGTGAGTTCTAAATTCGATTTTGAGATTTCAGTTCAGATGGTTTTCGTACTTTGTCCCAGACACACAAAGAATAATTTACTTTTAAAAATTAAGTTTTTCAGAATATTACTGTAATTTAAAATAATATTTTAACCTTTACAAACTGGATATATATTTTGAATTTAATATTTAAATAAACTTAGTAAGTTATTTCATATAGTTTTCATTTTAATTTTCACAGCTTTTCTCTCCGTGCACATTTCGGAATAGCTTCTTGGCCCAACTTGAACCCGTTCGGTGTGCAGCTGTTTATGGCTGAACTCCCACTGAACCGGCAAAAGTTTTTGTTTACGATTCGTGGCTGATTCGATTTTTTTTTGTGGATGCCAATGCGATCCACTGTGGGCCCCCAAAAGGTGCTGCTGTACTTGGCTTGTTTAATTAGCAGCGGCCTTCGGAATTCTGACGCAAATAAATCAAAGGCGAGACAGACAACAAGTTTTTCTCAAAAAATAAGGAATGTCAGAACAGGAAAATAGGAAAAATAAATGCACACAAAGAAAAAGAAGCTTATGAAAATGATTTAAAAATAAAAAAGAACATTTCAAGATTTATAAATAGATTTTTGTAATATAACAAGTAAAGTTTGAAAGCTTTTTCGTTAACAAAGCAAAATTAGTTTTGGTTGATTATTTTATGCTTTTAATCTGATTATAAATATATTTCTTAACAATTGTTAAGTCGAAAACTAAATTAATACAAATTCTAATACTGAATTTCCTTAATAATTAATTTTTCCTCTCCCATTTACATTTTTTGTTGTTACTTTAAAAGGCAAACGTTTCTCCTTTTTTCCCAGGGACCTTAATTTCATAATTGTTCAAGTTTTTCTTTGCCGGCGTTTTCACAATTTTCACCGCTTGTTTTTTTTTTCCTTTTCCCCAGCTCCAACCATTAATATTTCACTTGAGGGGCAGCTCTTTAACTAATCCCCCGTCCACAAAGTGCCGCACAGGTGAGGGCGGACCGAAGCTGCAAATTGGCAGCACCTTCTGGCACTTAATGAAGTCGGTTGGTGGCCCAACCCAACCCTTGACTATAACAGTCCTTCATCTGGGCAACCCTTCTCTAAACCCGCTGGACTGTATCTCTTTCTCTCTCTCTTTGGAAATTCACTGGCCCTTCTAATTGCGCATCTTTAATGTAATCAAGTTGTTCGGGGGGCTTCTGCCATGCAAATGTAGCCAAGAAATTAGCTAAATTAATTCAATTCGGCCTCGCAATTGGAATTTGCAGCACGCAGCGCTGATTAAAATTTCAAATGAACTCCCATTCGAGCGAACCGGAGCCACTTACATGGACTTCTCCGCTGCAGACGTAATTTCATTATTTATTTAGAGGCTCTCAGACATGGCAAATGCTGCACAGGCACATCCCTCATACAGCTGAAAAGTGTGCCTTGAATTTCTGTTCAATTTGGTTTAAACAATTTTCGTGTAAACACGGACAGTGAGGAATTATCAGAGAAAATTTTGAATCTTATTTTCAGCATCGTGGGAAATGTTGTTGTATTTATGCAGACACAGCTGTGTGCAGGAATTTTTAAAATTGCAAATGCAAAATACTGGAAATTATAATTACAAAAGATTTATTTTAAAAATAAAATGATTGCCCTTGTAAACTCCCTGAAATGTATGTTTTTCTTAAAATTATAGAGCCATTATAATTGTTAATATATAGCTTAATTTTTTTATACTTTCATTTAATTTAAAATACAATTAAATACATTTATTCCTTCTTCTTGTTTGCCTTAATTAAACTTTCTTCTTATTTTCTTAGTTTACCCTTTACCTTTTAATTAATTTTGTTTTTCACTCATCGTAAAACTTCAACACTTTCGACCAAATACTAAAGATACGTACATTTTTACTCCTTCATCACTTCTTGATATTAACTTTTATTTAATTTCCGCCGTAACCCTTCAAGTCTTACTGTTTCCTTATCTATTTCCACCTGCTCCAAACTAACGTTTTATTATTTTCATTTGAGCAACGGTAAACAATATGCCAGCTAAGTTCACTCCTTCGAAACGATCTAGGGACCATTTAATTAGGTTTTGGCAATGGCTTCGATTTAATTAAAAAGCACAAGGGGCTGGCAAATTGAAGCCACAAATAAAGCAACCAATTGAAGCGAGTGTGGCAGGCGTTTAATGAAGCAGGAACGCCGGCAACTCGGCACACAGCCAGAAAATAAGGGCAAATAAACGAGGTATTTATGTGGCGTCTCAAGACATCAGTCCCGAGGCCCCAAACCCCAAACCCCACACCCCAAGAATAAGTCCAGGTCCAAGTCAGGTCTTAAGCGAGGAAAGTGCTCGGCGGGGCAACAACATACATAATTGACTGACGGGATAATTCACTTCCGTGCACTTGCGTGTTTATTAAATTTCTGGGGTTGTCTCAGGGCATTGATTCCGTATCACTGGGGCAGCCATGTGGGGGCGGGACTCCCCGTGCCGGAGCCGAGTTTCAGATATTGCGTAACCACATGTAATTACGTGTATTCCTCATTAGTTTGGAATCGTGACTGGCTTTTGGCTGACTTCCTCGAAAAAATTCGTGACGAAGACACGGTGGGAAGAAAACTGAACTAAACTGAAGGAAATTCTATTAAAAAAATCTCTTTTTTGCTAAGCAAAATTATAAATTAAGGTTTTACAATGGTATACAATTAAAAAGAGTTATTTAAAACTTTATATAAGTGAATATTAATGTAGTTTTCTTGGCTAAGTTAACCTATGAATCTTTTCTTTATGTAATCCTTATCCCTATTTTTCCAGCTAAACTCTGGGAAGGTATTGCTTCTTTCACATACCCTGCCATTGTGCAGCCATTTCTAATATCTGGGACTGGAGGAGACATGTGCTCTGAACAACCGAAGCCACTGCCAGGATATGGGTGTGGGTATATGGGTCCTTCGAAGTCACGTTCGTCAGCCAACCCATTTACTTAGCTAAGCGATGGGGGTTGTAGTCGTGCCGCGTACCTGCCCGCGCAGCCACCCACTCCCTCAGAACCCTGTTGCCACCCAAGGAAGGACCTTCCCACCCCCGGTTTTCCCGTTTCGCACAACTTGTTACTCGCCAGCCCTCCTATTTTCCCATTGCGATTCCTATTGCGATTCGGATTCGACTTGATGGAAATCTTCGAGCTACACGTTTCCGTTCTTATCGACGGAATATGGAAATTTCGTCATTTATTTGATCAACTTTTGCCTTTTTCATATCGGCCAAAGGGCGGGGATCTCTCTGTAAAAAATAAAAGGCAAAAGGTGCAACTTTGGGTCTCAACTATTTCATATGCCACACACACACGGAGTGAGTGTAATTTAGCAAAAATCATGTTTGCGAATAAAAATGGAAACTGGCATGCGAAATACGGGTGCTCGGAGGCAATTCTCCTTCGGCTGAGTTGCACCTGCGACCCAATTCAATTGGATAGTTCGCTCAGACGCCAGATGGAGTTTTATGCACATCCCCATTATTATTACTTTTATTTTTCATGCATATAAATATGGGTATATATGTATATAGGGAAAAAGGTCGCGAAGGGGACTCACCTGAAGCAGCTGCCGTCGGGTTAAGTCCTCGCCCCAGGGGTCGATGGATAATCAAGCTGGAATGGCACAACGGAAATGGTAAAATTAAGTTTTATAAAATGTTTACTCAGGTTTGCAGAATGGCAAATGCAAACTATTTAATAATAAATACATAAATAAATATTTTATTTATCTAACATAGCAGTTTGTGTATTTTTAGAGCTTTAAATTAAATAACTCCAGCAAAGTAATTGAAGGGTTATTCAATGCGTGAAAATTCCCTGCTCTTGTGTGAGTTTTCCTATAAGGTTCCACTCCATTTCCCGGCCCATGCAAGCGGACACTCGCATGTAAAACTCTTTTCACAGCCGATTACATGGATTATACCACGCAAAATGGCAAATGTTCGTCCTGTCGAGGACCCAAAACATACTCCCGATTCGCCGACACCCAACACTCGCTCGGTGGGGATGAAGAGCAAACCGATTTATGCCGGAACACGCTCCTCATTATTATTTCACGCTTATCATTTTATTTCAATTCATTTCGGCGCACCGACCGACCAACAGAACCCCCAACCCATTAGCCCCCTGCTACTGTTCAGAGTGCGCTTTCGTGTTTGCGGAAAAGCGGAAAAGATATACAATAAATTCATAGTAGCTAACCAGGGATTGGACCTCAGGACTCAGAGCACAGAACTCAGAGCCCGGGACACTCTCACGCACCATCGGGGGGACATTTATATGGAGATGCTCGAGATGCATTCATATTCCATGGGGTCCAGTTGCGGGTCTCCGTGCTCCGTGCGCTCCATTACCCGTCGCTTATTCGATTATGTTGACATCGATGCTTCATATATGTACAAAATACACCAAGAGAAAGTCTTGTTAAGCTTGTTACATATTAGTGGAGTAATATAGATGGTATTTAGGAATTCTGACAGAGGGAAAAGCGATTTGAAAGTTGGAATGTAAAGAATGGATTACATTTACAACGCTTGGCAGAGTTTCTTTCTTTCAAGTCACAGTTTAAAACATCTTTGTTTTGAAGTTATACAGCATTTCAGTATAATTAATATACTTAAAGCCTCCTCTAAATATCCCATTTTTCCCTGTGCACTTTTTTATGCTCCATATAGGTCGTCCCAGTCGGACTTTGCACCATGCAATCTGCATGCTTTTCACACCGAACCGCTCATG
>JAEIHY010015457.1:0-66254 GCA_018904565.1 Drosophila tsacasi | reverse complement strand
TAATTTTTTCTTGCTCTCCTGCCAGCTGTTTGCTCCACGCGCTGCCAAAACGGCGGTAATTGTACGGCTCCCAACACCTGCAGCTGTCCGGCAGGTTACAGTGGACGCCACTGCGAGCAGGACGTGAATGAGTGCCTCACGGAGAAGCCCTGCGACCAGCAGTGCGTTAATACACCCGGCTCTTACTTCTGTCGCTGTCGCCCGGGATTCGTGCTGCAGGCGGACCAGCAGAGCTGCCGGAAGACCTCCACTCACGCAGACGATGCCTTCGAGGCGAGGGACTTGGAGAACGACATCGATGACACCGATGCCGAGGTGGTCACTCGGCTGCAGAAGATCGAGCGTTCGCTGGCCAACGAGCGAGTGCATACCAACGAGTTGCAGAAGTCGCTACAGGCCACCTACAGCGTGGTGGACACGCTCAAGAGCCGGCTAAGCACGTTGGTAAGGATTTTTAAGGATACTTTGCTAGAAATTTATATTAATAATTCTTTTAATACATTTTCTTCCACAGGAAAAGCAGGCTCTGGATGTCAGCCGACTGCAGACGAATCTGTACAAGACGGAGTCGCGAACGAACAAGCTGGAGGGGATGCTAAATCTGCTGCTAAAGTGCCGCAACGGGCCGAATGCCAACTGCCCCTAAACAGAACTGCATTTTTCCTTTTACCCCAACACTATTACTTAAATGTTAGGTAACTTAATTTTCCACTCTGTTCACGTGTAGCTACTCCAGCTTGTAAGCCATTCCCGAATTGCGAGTCGAGTGCCTCTGTAGTCCGTAGAACCGTAGCCCTCGACTAGGGCTATGTATTAGTACTTAAGCGAACGTGTCATAAATGTATCGAGATCTGAAGTTTTAGCTGTAAGCGCACCACCGCCAACTGCTCCACCCGATTTGCGGTGGGTGCAGCGTTTAGTTTCTGCATGTATCTGTATATAATTGTAACGTATATGAGAATAAATAAATGCATTTTCTAATTCATTACGGAGCTTGTTTTGATTAAAACTAGTGGGTTTCGCAAAAGGAAATAATCTAAGACAGAACTTGTTGTTTAAACGGTGCTAAATATTCGAATAACTTTTTGTCAATTTGCCATGGAATGATGTCAATACGTTTATTGTAGATATTGAATTTGAGAGTATTCGTAACAAACAAAAAAGGGAGTAAAGTAACGTCTCTTTTATTTGAAGTTCAATAGCTTCCTGCTGCGTCACGATTATTTTGTTATATATCAATGAGCTAACCGATAACTTGCGTGTAATCGATGTACGACCGCTCTGCGGAAAACGTGAAGACAATGCGTCTCTGGTCATACTGTCTGGACATTGTTGAGTTGTCGGATATTTTTTGAAATACTGTCTTACAACTTATGTTGATATTCTTTTCGATTGGCAAATTTACAAAAGAGGGAACAACTTAAAATGGGTAATTAATGGTTATCATCGACATCGATATTTTCGGTCGCTACCGCGGTAAAAAAAAGGGATCCAAAGGCCCATTTGGATAAGTTTTTTTTATGTAAAGATGCAATATTCGGCTTGACAAAATATATCAAATAAAACTATCGCTATTTCGATATTTGTGCAAGCAAAAAATAGTGATTAAAATATATCGATATGTTAGTATTTTGATATATATAAGCAACCCTAGAAAAATGAAGAAAAAGGAAACCCAAAACACAAACAATAGAATTTTATTATCAGTCTTCATAGGAGGGGAGGTGCCGCCAGCATAAATGAAACCATGCCAGTGCAGTGTCATTGAATGATACCATTATAATGTAAACACTTTGGAAAACCTACACAGCAACAGTGACGTCACGGGCGCAACTGCGCAAAAAACAACAACGGAAATTTCAGAGAAAAACAAAAAGAGGAATAGGGGAGCATTTGCAACCGATCCCACCGACCTTGTGGCCAATTTCACTTTTACCACAATCACAGCTGATTAATTATATATAAATCGAAGCAGCTAAAGGGCAAAGTTTCCATTTTCACGATGACGGGCGACGAGAAGCTGCCGCTGAAGCAGGCGGAGGTTTCTATACAGAGATTCCAGGAAATGGCGGTAACTAGCTAACAATATTATCATATAATTTCCACTATTAAGGATACAATCTACAGGTTCCCCATCATTTGAGTCTCTTGAAAAACCATCGCAGCAACATAGAGAAAAGTCTGGCCTTGGGCGACTGGCAGAAAATCAAAAAAGAGGAACTCAATGCTTTGAGGGTCATTAAACAAATCAAAAATCTTCTCCTTGAAATGGATGCATTGCGTGAAAAGGTGCGTGAAGAGGATCTGGAACGCTTCGACGACCTAATGCGGCCTGGCAAGGAGCAAGCCTTCGCTGGCATGAAGGATTTTGCAGGTAAATTCAGTATACTCACTCTTGTCCGAGTAAATCCTCAGATTTTTTCCCTTAGAACTAAAACTTAAGTCACCCACGTCCACTTTGGGCTCCCAGTACGACGAGGATCCGGATAATTCAGCCGAGAACGTGGACATGCACAATTTACCTGCTCATCAGAATATGCCCCAGCTGCAGGTCAACTTCCACCTGGAGGAGCATACGCTGGCACAACGCCAGGCCTGCCTGGATCAGATGGAGAATCTGCAGAGGGAAATCTACGATCTCCACGGCATGTTCCAGGGCATGAGGCAACTGACTGCAGAGCAATCGGTGGCGGTAGAGAAAATCGCTGACAATGCAGACGAGGCATTGGAAAATGTACAAGAAGGCGAGCGACAGCTTCGCCAAGCACTGACCTACAAGAAGGCAATATACCCCGTGGTAGGAGCTCTCCTAGGCACCTGTGTGGGTGGACCTATTGGATTAGTAGCCGGCATAAAGGCTGGAGGACTGGCAGCCGTGGGTTGCGGCATCTTGGGCTTCACCGGCGGCTCAGTTCTAAAGGCCAATCCAAATGTAATGCATGGGAATATTGAGGAACAGCAGGCGGAGGCTGACAGCGAGTCGACCGAGAGGCTGGAGCTCAAGGAGAAGCCGGAATGACCAGCCGGAGAACGAGCCCAGTCAATGACGACGGCTCTGGCCACCACGCACATCTGGTCGGCCAATACGCGGCGTTTGGAGGCGGCCACCAGCGTCATCTCCAGCGTGCGCAGCTATTGTTCCGTTCAGTAATGATACCACAGTCCCCTTTTAGTTCAATTCCCTCACCAGTTTGTGATCATCCATGTAGGGCAGCTCACCAGCCTCATCATCACTTTGTGTCTACTCTAAGCGTTGGATATTTGTTGTCACCATGACGTAGAATCTATATGTAACTCTTAAGGCTTTAATATGCATTAAACACCTTAGCTTTTACTAAATGTAAATGTCTACTCACGATTTAAGAGGTGTCAAATTTCGGGGAAGAATTTAAACTTAAACATAATTAGATTCGTAGTTTTTAAGGCTTTAATATGCAATATAAACTCTTAGCTAAAACACATTTGTAGAGATAGTTGGCCTACAAAATCACCTAAACTAAGCGGGGACTTACAACCTAAGATGGATACCTAAAATAGGTAAACATTTCCCAGACTTAAAGGGGCACGTTGACCGTGGTCCAGGCCTGCTTAAAGTTCTTCTTCTGGGAGTGCTGCTTCTTGCGTAGACGCTTGGCGGTCTTCTTCTTCTTGAACCACGCTGGATAGTTCCCATACTGATCCTTGAGGGTCTTGCTGTTAAAGACATGCTTTACGCCGGTGTTCTCGTTGACCACGGGCACCTTTTCACCCTTCTCCAAGCTCTCCTGGTGTTCAAAGATCAGTTCTTGCTCCTCCTTGGATTTGGCTTCCTATAAAGTGGAAATACTTTAAGTATTTACTGGATATAAAACTGTATATCTGGTAACTTACCCTCTTGATCTCCTTTGAGGTCTTAACTTCCACCACATCGCTGATATCTTTCATGATCTCATTTCCATCGGCATCCAGGAGTCCCAGAGTTTTCTTCAGGCGAATTAACTCTTTCGCATCGTACCGCGCCTTCTTGATCTTGTTCATTTCATCGCGACGCTTTCGGGAGCGATTATTTCGGCCCATTTTGTTATTTGCAAATCAAGTAAGAGCTTACAATTAATAATTAGGAAACTGCGTTCAATTCGTAAAAATAAACACGTGCGTTTGAACAGCTGGCTAGAGGTGGCCAGAAACCCCACGCACTAATCGATATATCGATTACATGTTGATGCGCAGTGCTATCGTGATTTTCTCCGATACGTTTTAAAATCAACAGCCGTTTGAATTTAATTCCAGTTCCTTCCAATACACTGCACATTTTCAGGTTATTTAGCATAAAAAGAAGAATAAAAACATAAACAAAATATGCTTTACCTTTTAAACTTTCACCTTTTTTTTTGTTTGTTTTTATAATTAATTTACAATACATATATCTAAAAATATGAACAATATACATTATATATATTACTTTATATATATCTGGAATAGTTTTTATCTACAACAAATGTTTTAAATAACTTACTGTGTTTTTGTCGAATGAATTGAGAAGTAAACCAGGTTCTTTATTTATTTTCAGAGTGGTCATAAAATTAAAATGTGTTAAGCTTAAAACGACAAAGTGAGCTTCAGTGGCTTTCCAGCACCACCACCTCCTCTGTGCCTTCCACTGCTTCTTTATTTACCCAATCGTTTTCTTCC
This sequence comes from Drosophila tsacasi, assembly GCA_018904565.1. Lineage (NCBI taxonomy): Eukaryota > Metazoa > Arthropoda > Insecta > Diptera > Drosophilidae > Drosophila > Drosophila tsacasi. Next base: position 61,583 of record JAEIHY010015457.1, on the reverse strand, counting down.
CACTCTCTGGCTTTTTTGCTCTCATCTCATTTCTCTCAGAATGCAATATGATTTTTGTATACAAACAAAATCAGCTGCTGAAGAGAGAGAGACAGAAAAAGAGAGACCTGCAAAATACGAAAATATAGAAAATTGGACGAGGATTGATCTATACGAATACGGAATTCCCTATTGTATATTTAGAAATTTTTAAGAACATACCAAGAGCAATATTAACATAATTTTTATTATAAAATAAATTAAAAATTTGATAGGAAAAAGATTTTGTATTAATTTTATAAATAATTTATTTTATTTATTAACCAAACAGCAAATCTCTAGGGTCTGTCAATTTATGTTTCTGAATTATACAATTATCATAAGAAAAAGGCAAGCAAGCACTTTAAGCGCTGTAACTTTTCATAAAAATATTTTATTCATTGAATTGTTTAAAAAGTCTCACAGTAGACGTTTCTTAAGAAGATGTTGATGACTTTGGTAGGAGAACTTCATTTTGTTAATAATTTGAGGTAATTTTTCTTAACTTGAGTTTTCTTTTTGACTATTGTATTTTAATGGGCGACATTGATTTGAAAAGGAAAACCTCTGATATAGCTTAATTTCAGTGAAATCATTGGCTTGACTATATCAGACCTAGGACATCCTCAACGATGTCATTTCAGATTAATTTTTGTTATATATTTTTACTATAACCTGTTCTTTTTATTTTCAGCAACAATTCCGACAGAATTTTCTCTTTGAATCATAATGGAAAGGGTATCTCTCAGAGCTCTCTTGCACATGCGCAGCAGCGTAGAGCGAAGCGGAGCGGGAGAATCGGGGTAAGTGTGTCGGGCTCAGCTGTAGAGTCACCAACACAGAGGTACAACCACCACGCATACCAGCACAAGCCAAGCCACACACACGCGCACACTGGCTGGCAACTTTGTTGGCCAGTTTTTGGAAGCCATCATTCGCTCGTCAGTCGTTGCTAGCATACGTCACGGAGTTCCTGTAGCGCTGCTCTTGCATCTCTCGCCCCCTCTCAGTTCGCTCTCACACAACGGAAGCAATCAGGATAAAAAATAATACGAACAAAATAAATAAGAACTAAAGAACACTGATTGAAACAAGTGAAGAACGCAGGACGAGAGACCAGAGGAGGGAATACTTCCGCCATCGACCGATCAATAAACTCCGAGAAGTAGCAGCAAGTAAGTGCATTTTAACCCCCAAAATAAGTAACGCAGGCGGAAGTCGAAGTCCGCCAAGGAAAGGACACTCGAGCGAATATATGTGTACATCTTATTATGCATGGGGTTCCTCGAAGTCTGCCCATGATTTACATGTACACACTTCACACACATCTTAAGTGCAGCCATGCGATACATACACAAAAAAGTGCACAAAGCAAAAAGATAGGAAAAAAATTCGGATTGCACCTTTGCATTCAAAGAGTTCACACTTCTGCGTCTGTATTCGGGCAACTGAGTGTGTGTGGGTCAGTGAGTGTGAGTTTTCTTCGGTTTTCCCCCCGAGTTTTCCGGGAGTTTTTCCCCCAATGTATTCGACTGCAAATCGGCCGAGTTTCTCGTTAGAGGATTTCCATTCTGGGCATCTAATAGCCATAAATTTGACTTGCATCACGTTTTCAGCATTTGTTGCGATCGTTATCAGAGCCAGGCCACAGATCTCAGATCTCTGGCATTTGCCAGCTGAGTGCACTGAGAGAATATGTTAGACTTATTAAGAAGAGAAATTATTAAAACATTCATAAACAGGCAGCTTAGGCTGGGGTTTTCATTCTATAAAAATATATAAGTTTATTAATCAATAAATTTCTGTCTAACAACAACCATTTTCAGTTAATTTAAAGTAATTTTTTCCAGTGTTAGTTAAGGCTCCTTTAGCTGCCGCTCTCTGCCCCGATCGAGTTTTAGTTTGAACAAACATTATGACTTTGTGTTCATGGAGTGTCATCTGGCGATGGCAAGTGCAATGAATGTTTCGCTGATTAACATCTTAATTAGCCTTGCAATTATTTCCTGCTCAGTACCCCAGCAGCACAAAAAATACATACATTGGCTCTTAGCCAAATAAATGCAATAAGATTCATCCGAAAACAATGCCAAATAGGGAGCCTTGTTTGGGAGAAGCCTCTGCCACTTCACGAATACTATAAACTATAGTTCACAAAATGAGGGCCCGAAAACCCAAGTGAATCATGCAGCAAATGTGCACAGAACAGGTCTTGCAGTTGCAGTTGCAGTTGCCATTGTCCATTTTCCATTATCCATTTTTCGAGCCGAAGAACCAAAGGTGCTGGACTGAAACGGCGGAACAGAGGAGTCGGGAGGAGCCGGGTCCCGGATGATAAATCAAGTCTGGCGAGTTGTTTGTCTGTGGTAACGAAAGAAAAATTGAAAAACAAAAGCCACGGACAACACAACATAAACAGCTGATACTGATGATGCTGCAGCTCAGCGAAACTCATCGAGTGTGTATCTGCCAGATACGTTTGCTGTTCCGATCGTGGCCAACGAATCTGGCTGCCTTAATTGGCCAAAAAGGGTAGTTCGGAGTCAAAGAAATACAACTAGTGCAGGGAGAGAAATAAAGTCTTACAATTAGAAAGTACATATACATATAAGAAACTTACATATATTAAAAGAAACTAAGAAGTATGAGGGTTTCTTAAAAATTTAACGTAATGTATGTATTTATATCATTGTGAAATGTTCTATAAATTTAACGACCCATTTCGTTGATATTTCTCTGTCTGTAGCCATGTCAATTCCTTTGTGTGCTATTTTTGAACTAGTCTTGGCCTTTTAAGGCACTGGTCAGCTTTAAGGCGCTTTTCACTCCAAGCCAAGCCGATCGTGCCAGGGATTGAAGGCAATTAAGTCATCGTTAGGCGGCATTAGGGGCTTTAATTAGTACAGCGCATTTTCGCTGCCAACTGACGCGGCAGTTTTTCACAGCCCCGTGGGTCGTCTCACTCAGCCCATCGAACGCGGACACGCGGACATGGATAGAGCTACCTTTCAGAAACAGATACAGATACTGACGGGAGAACCCGGCTACCAGGTAGCTGTGGCGGCAGCTGGCTAATCCCAAAATGGCACGCATTTTGTCCCCGGCGGACTGCGCCTCAGACCCTCTCCTTCCCTACCCGACCCGATAATGCCCGACTATAATTAGAAAGTTAGTCAGCCGACTTGGCGTAACTGTAATTACGACTGGGTTTCCGAAAGATACCCAAACAAAACCAAACAATGGACACTTGATGTTCCGTGTCCCCTAATGTTTCTTGTCTCGGTTTTGGGTTACAGTTTGGGCCTGCTCCTAGCAGGTCCTGATTTATGGCAGCGGGAAGCGAAGAAAGCAGAAAGTGAAATTCGGTGTGGGAAAAACCTGTTTGCCATTTACTCAGGACATAAACAAAGGCGAAGACAAAGACCCAGCAGGTTCAAGTTCAAGTCGTACGATTATCGGGAGTTATATAAGGTTTTCAGGAGCGTTATGGATGAAGGGAAAAAGAATTAGAAGAATAACTGTGGATTAGCAAAAGGTTGATAAGAAGCTAGAGCAAAGCACATATAAGATATTAGCAATATACTTGCTTTTACAATTTTGAAATACATACCTAAGTTTTACTCGCATTATATTTAGTATTAAAGGAAATCAGCTGGTTTACGCCAATTTTTAAATACATTTTACTAACTGAGTGGGTATTTTATAGTTGACTCCAATACGCAGTAAAATTCTTGAATAAAGCTTCTACACTATACTGTGTACATTAATTAAAAAATGATATATTGCATTCGAAGAAGTCTTTGAAACTGTATAATTCCACAAATGACCTATTCTAGTGCACATTTAATTAATATTCTTAATTTTTAAAGGTTTGTTTATTTACCTCTATTTAGTTTTCCATCATAAATTTATTTAATTATTAATAGTCTATTAATAATAGAGAACACGAAATTCCCGCCAAAAAGTATGCAATATATTTGAAGCAAATTTTCCTGGGTATTTAATATTTTCTTTAGTTGTTCAGCAAAATGTCAAAAATTATGTCATAATTCTCGAATAAACGCAGCTGCAACGAGAGCTAAAGGAAAAGAATTCCCGGGGGGATGGCCACTGCGATGGGGTGGTGATTGTGGTGGTGCTGTTTCCAGGTGGTAGGCCCAGTTACTGCACACTGCGCAGTTCCCCTTTACCCATCGCCTGCGGCTGGGGGTTGCTGACGTGTTCATTTTCCACTGGCGCTGATTTGCAGCTACGTTAGGGCCTTTCATCGATCTGCAGCTTTGGCGCGTGTGGCGTTCGCATAATCTCTGCTCGAAAAGTGGGCACCCTCCGGGAGCCGAGAACCGAAAATAGCAAAGGTGACCCCCAAAAATGCTGCGGAACGAGAAGCTGCGAAAAGTTTTTTCTGGGCCTACATTTCCCTAAATGCGGAAGTCGTGTCTAAATATATATAGGTTTATATATATGTGTATATATACACATAATTGCAGCCAGAGAGTCGAACCAAAACATTCGAAGGTTGCCTTGGCAATCATCGGGGGAGACAGGGAGAAAGGGCCCTCAACTGCGCAGGTCAAACAAATTTGTTTGTAAACAAAATCCCACCGAGAGGAGAGAGAGTCGTAGAGAGTCGTGCACGACAATTTTCCTGCACCGAAAGTAGGGGAAATTCAGTAACAGCAGCAACGGTCTCGGTCCCAGTAACCAACTGCGGTCGGAACTATTTTTAACTCCGTTGGGGGTGTCTGCAAGGGGTGGCCATTGGGAGGCGGTCGATTAACACTAGTCCATAAATCTTCTTTTTAATTGGCGATGTCCAGGCACAATTGCTGCGCTTAAATAAAGGCACTTTATGCATGACGGCACTGTGAGTGTTGTCCACAATGGTGTCAAATATTACAGGGACAAGGAGAAGGGTAATAAGGGTATCATTACTCTGCATTAAATAGAGCACTCTTATTGATTTTCTGACAAATATCTTGATTATCTTGACAAATACATAAAGAAACTCATATCTTTAATTGGGAAATCTTTAAACAAGTCACAAATTATATATTTTTGCATTTACAAATATTTGTAGTTCCTTTTATAAGTTCCTGACTTGCCGTGTGTAGCCTATTATTTATAATGACACCTCTTAAACCTCTTAAACTATTACAAACGAGATTATTTCATTGCTAGGCCCTCGGCTGTAGTGAGAGTCATGATGATATGGGATGACTGGAGGTGTAAAGACCTTTCTATGTAGCTTTAGCTGATGTAATTCGTGGCGGGGAAGGGCGCGCCAATCGATTGACTGCCGGAATATTAGATTGATTGATTGTTTACCGGAGACTGCAGGGGCCACAGACGGCGCTGACCCAGTGTTCTAAATACGGCAGCTGGGCCCGCGACTGATACTGATAACAAAGTGATAAAATTAATGCGTCGTGCCCAGCGGATTTGCCTAAGAAGCGACATCGACACTCGCATCTGCGTCTCACGTACTAATTGAAATTACGCGTTATTAAACAGCCCCTTTGTACGTATAAAAATATATAATAAAAAGCTCATCTAAATGCCATTAATATGTGTACGGTCCAAGTGCATCAAGGTACGCGAACTTGAAATTCTATATATGTATATTATGTATATTGAAAGTATCTTGTGTGCGGTGACAGAGAACCTGCAGTCCCACATTTATCATCGATCGCTCGATAAGCACAGCCAGAACACATTGAACCTGTCCAATGAATGTTTCCCTTCCCTTACCTCGATGCTCGGTGGTGTGCAGGTACAGTGGGACACCAGATGTGTGTGTGGGGGGGCCTGTGACATCAAAGAACCGCTTGCGTCACTTTTTCGAGGAGCTTTATTGGGAGGCTTGATGGGGCTTAGTTCATATATTTATAGATATAGCGAATAAAGAAAATGAAAATGAGTGCCTTGTGATTATAGCAAATGTCATCGAAAGTGGGAGCACTCTTCAGAAAATTGTTCTGAAACTGTTAGCAAAGGGAAATCGAAATATAATATGATCGAACATCCCACAACTTGCTTTTCTTACGCTTACTATATTCTTTAAAGACTTGTACCTATATAAAACGTAATAGAATGGTGAAAGACTGCAGATAATGGCATAACAAATGCTTTCTGTAACAAAGAAACCCCACAAAGCCCTATAAAAAGTCATAGCACATTGAAACGCTTATAAAGAAAGTAGATAATCGTATATCTCTTACCATATCCATGTTTATTTTGTTCTATCACATATGGCATCCATTACCAAGCCTTTAAAATTCCACTAAATGCAGCTGAAATACAATTCATATGCACGAGAGGCAGCATAACCATTTCTACAAAAGTGCACTGAAAACCCGATTTTTGAACTAGGTATCCTATTTTTTGATAAAAATGAGATGTTTTCCGCTTAATGAAATTAACATTACATTTAAAATTCAATAGAAATTTATTTCTTTGTTTTAATGAGCAACAATTTGTAACATAAAAATTTTATGATAAAATGCCCAAGAAAATTAACAAAGTCGCACCACTCTGAAACTTCTTCGGCCCAGTCACATTTTCCCCAATTGACTGGATATTTTTCCAGTGCACTCATGCTTGTCCACTCGAATGGATACATGAAACGAATAAAAAGCAGCTTCACTCTATGTCGCATATATCTAGCTTCTGCTTCTGCCAATGCGTTGGCGTTTGTCATTCGCCAGCATGAGTTGCCCCAGCTACTATTTCGATATCCCGAACTGCGCAGTATCTCCAAGCTATGCTCGTGTCGTGGACTGGATTACAGTTACAGCATGTACAGTGGGTCAGGCACAGTGGGGTGATTCCGGGGAGTTGGTGCGCAATAACCCAGAAAGAAGTGCCCGGAACAGTTGAGTTCACTTCACTCCCTTTGAAGCTGTCCGCCTTTGCTGTTTGTTTGCTTGTTTCTCCAACATTTGTTGTAATCATTTAAAGGCAGAGATGCTTACAATTTATGTGTGTGCCAGCTACCATAAACATTACTCGATTAGATTAAGAAACAAAAAAAAAAAAAAAGAAAGAAAGGAGAGACTCCCGCATTTCTTTTGGCTTTCAGCATTTGTTTATTTGAGTTTAAAGTGCTTTGGTTTTCTATTTTGTTTTCTTTTTCGTTGGCGTCTCCTCCTGATGACGCCAATATTGTTTACCTCTCCACGCAAAAGTAGGGGAATTTTGTTTTCATAGTGTTTATTTGTTCGATTTTTTTAACATAAACACGACGCGTGCAGACGGAGATTAATTAGGAGGAAAAAAAACTTGGGTTGTCCAACGGTGTGAGGTGATCACAAGATAATGTGTAGGTATAGTGGCCATAAACACACATAAATTTCCCTATGTATATTTGGGCATATAGACCTGGCTATATCCGCCGATCTCTGGCACCTTTGCAGCTGTAGCCGTGAGCTACTTTCCTGCTGCTCTCAGCAAAAGCTACAACTTGTCGCCGTCAGCTGTTGCATGATAAAATGTCTAAAAATATAAACAAGACCGCACAACAAATGGTTGCGCTAATGGCAAAACAACCTTGAACCTGGCCGAGAGGTTGTGCTTTTGGTTATGGCCAGGAATATATGTACTATATACGTATGTGCTTTCATTATCAGAAATGAAATGAAATTATCTAATGGGTGGCAGAACAAGAATCAGTTTTGGGTGTGCAATAGAACCAGTATGCGATACTTAAAGCGGGAGCTTAAAATTAAATGCTGAGGGAACAATGGAGAGTTCTAAAATTGGGCACACCATCTATGAGTTATTTTGTAATTAAATAACTTATGCTGGTGAATAAACAAATAATCTATAAGCTGAAGAAATAAATACGTAAAACGGAGCAGCCCACACTTGTTAATTTTTATTTCAATTCAATTCAAATTGCATAGTGCGATTATCCACAAACTGGCTACGAAATCGAGTCTGAACTTATTTGAATGACTCGAGTGTTCTCGGTTTCGCAGCGAATGACAATTTGCAAATAGTTCTCAGGCGATTGCCTTTCATTAGCATTTTTATGCGTTCCGACGGTCCGACAACTTATTGCTTGGCTGCCTCAGCCGTGACTCGGCATTAAAAATCTAAAATTATTGGCCAGAGAAACTGTATTTCAGCATGAACTTTGGAGTAGCCAAGCAAGTAGCTGCCAGCTACGTTTGCCAATACTTTGCCCCATACCCTAGGCAGAGAGAGAGAAATATTTGATAGATATAATTGTAAATTATAAAAGAAAATAAACCTAAAAAATACATATATTTAAACTTGTTTTCCATGATTACTAAAATATTTCAAAGATAATAATAGTTTAATTAGCAGAATTATAGATTAAATTTGCAAATTGTCAAAAATTTGCATTGTGTCTTTTCACTTAGTATACCCTGCACTTCCAAAATAATTATAAATGATAAAATAAATTAAATTTAATAACATTTAGGTCAACTTGCATTTCATTTAAACCTAAATATTTCAAATTTGATTTGAAGGTAAATTTATATTCCCAAAAAGCTTAGGTTCATAAGCGTTCATTTACGAGAATTTTAAATACAGTTCTCTGGATTTGTTACTATAATTTCCATTCAATCTTTTCGCTTAGTGTACCCTGCTTCCGCTGTTCCCCCTTTTCGCGCTGCTTAGTCACTCGCTGGGCCCGTGGCAAGTCGGTGGCGAAGAGCCACTTGGTCTGGCGTATATAGAAAAGTATCTAACAGATACAGATACGACCACGGAGTACAGTTGGCGGGCGGGGAGTGGCGTGCGAAAGTGTGTCAATGCGCAAACGTCAGAGCAGCTGATCGCCCAGCGAGAGCGTTAGTTTTCCAGAGAGTGGAGAGCAGAAAACGCTCTCGCGATCGCTTTGTTGGTAAACAAAAATCACGATCAACACGTATGATCGCTCGCTCTCTCCCAGCTGGCGGAGCATAATGTTTTTGGCGCTGCCTGGCTTTTGTTTACTGCTGCTGCGGCGATCGTGGCTTTTTGCGTTTTAAAAAAATACATAATTATGGGCTTAGATACGCTCCCGATCGCTTCCCTCTCTCGCTCTTTCGCTACGCTTCTCTCACAGACACATTTATACGGGGGGACTCCGTTTGAGATACTTTTGAGGCTTCAGCTGCGATCGCTGCTGGCATTCGCCTTTGATATTTGAAAGCCAACGCAACAGCAGCAGCAGCGCCGAGTTCGAGTGCTGCAGACGGAAAGTGAAACCCAAGGAAAAGGAAAAATATTAGGTAAATACACACAACACAACACAAGCCACAAAATAGCCCAAAAAAGTGTGAAATTAGCCCCGAAAAATTAAGAGAGAGAGAACGTTTGAACGTAGAACGTTTGGCCAAACTGCAGCAGCCGCAAAAACACACAGGTAAAGATACAGATACACACACAGCCGCAGATACTTTTGTAGCTTTTGTTCTTGCGTCCGCTGTTGAAATTCAAATGCGCTTCCGCTGGCTTCAGTTGGCAAACGAGTGTCGACTAGGCTGTACCTCTTCTGGGATCCGCTGTATCTGTATCCGTATCCGTATCCGTGCCGTGGTTCTCCGTGAATTTTTCCCGATTTTTTCGTGTGTTTTTCCCGTGCCAAGTTTTCCAAATCCACCAGGTGAGAATTATCCACAGTCAAAGGAATATTTTCCCAATCGTGTGCAATTTGTGGTCGGAATTCTGGCACTGCCAAGGTCGCCACTGACGTCACTTTGCTCGTCTTGCATAATTCCGCATTATGCCATATGGAGCGAACCCCTTTCCCAGAGAACTCAAGTGTTTGTTACAGATTTGCATTTGTTATTTTCTGCTTTTGTTGATGTTATTTTTTCATTCTAGCCAAAAAAAGTTACAAACAAAAACACGAAATTCCATCAACAACAAAGGAACTTTTGCACTTTGACAGGGGAGAGCTTAAAGCTAATCAGATACGATTTGACTGATATGAATATATGCCCACATATAGATATCAGGCTGTGTGTGTTTCTCTGTATAGATTGGCTATTGGTTTGTACTTAAAAAGAAAGCTTTAGATATTGTTCTTTGTTTGAAATACTTGTTGAATCAAAATACATTTCAGTGGTTTTATTTTTTTTATTGCTTTTCGCTTAGGTGAAAGATTGCCAATGGGATATGTATTTAAATAGAGAAAGTACAAAGTTTAAACTATGTAGATACTGCCGTATGGTGAAATTATGAAATAAGGTTAGGGTTGTAAAGGCATTTATTGAGGTTTGCTATTATATATATTGAGGTATTTCAGATACCTAAAACTACCTTTCTTTATATAAGTTCTTTTGTAAATTCCCTTTTCGGTCCATCAATCTTTGTTTAGCTCTCGTTTATTCCGTTGTCCGATCGCTGCAGCTGTCGGCTCAACTAAATTAGTTCAAGTTCATTAGCCCAGCCCCGCCATCGGGGGGTTGACTACAATCAATTGAACAAAGCCTGAACTTTCGACTGTCGGCTCGTTTGCTGCACACGCCAGACTCTGGTCGGACCTAGACTATATAGTAAACAATAGTATACAAATAGGAATTATTAGCATAGTTGACGCTGTCTGGCGAATTCGTCTGGGTTGCGGCTTATCGGGCCTCAAATGAGTTGGCGAATATTTTTGTGCTTCTCTTTTGTATGGTTATCAGCCAGCCAAACTTGTTCCAAAGGCTTAAACATTGTTTTGTTTACCTTAAGGCGAACAATGCCAGCGCATTGTGGAGATAGCAAATTCCTAGGTTTCGATCTTAGAGTTATATAACTTGAAGAACTATATATTCGATTCGGAAGTAGGCAAATTAAAAACTGAACTGAACTGAGGCTTATCTTAACTTATGTAGGCTAGTGCTATCGATCAAGGCTAAAGACGCTTCAAATAAATATTGTGAGCTAAAATAAGCACTATGATATGGCATTTGTCGATGCACCTAGAATATATACTGCACAGCACATATATCTGTTCAGTTTCAAGGTTATTTTTGTTTCGCTGTCGATGGGCAGATGTTACAAAAGTGAAATTATATTCACTGGCAAACAAAATAGGCTAGAAAGGCAGATATCTCGGGGTGCATGACCAATCGTTATCAAGGGTGCCTGAGCCTGAGCCTGTGCCATAAAAGTAAGGGCCCTCGGATCCGTCCCCCCTACGTGTTTATTAATAAAATGGCAGCACGGACCCGTAACGATGCAATCGCTGCTGCCACCACCACCACCGTTGTTGTGCAATGCAAATTTATTTCGACTGCAAAATATTTCGCCTCTATTTCGCATAGCTGCATATATGTGCTAAAATGTGCATTGACGAGTGCCAAAGTCGCCGCAAATTATGGCCAGGCATTTTGAGGTCAAGCGAGGCAGCTCTTCGGTTAATACTTAATTTAAATCTATTCGTATGCACAAGGCACTTCCTAAATAAAAATAATCTCCTGGCAATTATCAGAATTTATTTCCACCTCGCCAGTCCAATGGCCCCGCCGTCAAATTTGATTGTCAAACTTTCGCTGACATTTTGACTCGGGTCTGCCTCATCAAGCCCAATTTTCGTACGCTTTTCTGTCTCTGCCGGAGATTTCACTTTGTTAGTTTGCTGCTTTTCACGTTTTCGTTTTGCGGTCAAATTGCAAATTGCCGTGGCAATTGTCTCTGCAAGTCCAGCTCTAGCTCCAGCTTCAGTCCCAGCTCTAGCTCTAACTCCAACTTTAGCTACATTTCTATTTATTTTCCTTTTGTTAGTGCTTATGGCTTTTTCCTCGGATTTTTCCGTTTTCCGTGCACAATTTGATCGACAAAAATATGCCAGTCGAGCTGCTGGCATCTTTATGACGATGCGATAATCAGCCGAGCACAGGAAAATGCACAGAAAAAAATTTACAGAAATTTAAACAAGATTTTAAGAACTAAAACCATATTTTAGTTGACATTTCGAGAAGATTTCAGGTTAATTAAGGGGATTTAATGTAAACCTTTTGCTATATTATAGGAGTTGCTCTGCTAACATGATATTTCCCTTTGACATAGAAAATTTCTCAGTGTGCCTTTTGCCAGCGATTTAGTTCAATTCATCTGGGGAAGAGATATATACGGGCGCATGGCTTGAGTACACATTTTCCTATTGTCATGACGTGAGCTCGATTCAAATTGCATACGAGTGTATGCGCCGAGTACACTCGGCGATTGTGTGTGCCATATATAATTGCCTCGATCATAAGCTCGGCGCATGCACACCGCTGGAAAGCCAGAAGAGGGGCTCTCAACTGGGAAACTTAATGGGCAGTGCTGCGATACTTTACGGCAGTGGCCCCCGTCTATTATACCGAGAGTTGTCAGCACGGTGCTACAGAAGAAATCTGATGAATGTAATCAAACGTAATTGGCGTCTCTGCTTAATTTGCGTCGAGGAAATTTCACTTTCGCAATCGAATCCGAAACCGCATTTCCATTAATTCAAACTCGAGCTCTATATATATATTTTAAATAATGTCGAACTGATGCAATAAAACTTAATTGGCATCTTTAGGCAAGGAAACTTCGCATTTGTGTTGCTCAGTTCACATGCGGATTCACACTTTAATTAAATTTTAGGAGAAAAATGAGTGAGTTCCAAGGAAAGGCAATTAAATTAATGGTTATGAGAAACGGGAATTCGTTTTATAACGTAGATCGGATACTCTCTCTCTATATATTTGTTGTAGTTACAAAATGGAATAATTTCATTGCATATTTTGTAAGAGAATTAGTAAACTAAATGTGAGATTGGAACTCACTTGATCTTATGGCAAATATTTTTTTAAAAGTAATATCGATTGGTAAAAATTGGTCTATCCGGCTCGAAGGCCCAAGTAGAAGAGAATTTATTTGGTCTTGAAGAAGAAATGATTTTTTAAAGTATTTGCTGCTCATTTTAATAAATGTTCTCGTTTTTTAGGTTACATTTTAATATAAATTGCCTCTTATATTGCTGTAATCCCTGTTCTAATTGCCTCTTAGCTCTCTTTAATAAGTCTCCTTTACAGTTAAGCGTATTTTTCTATTTTCCAAACATATTACTTTGGATTAAAACCGGCTCTTGGCAGAGTATGAGAATTGTAATCAAATGAAATTAAGTACCCGCCCCATTGAACCGCGTGCGCCCACGCAAACAAGCTGCTTACTGCGGGGGCTTCCGAGGGGGTGGTGATTACGCAATATGCGCACAATTTGCTAAGCTCATTTCGCATTTTCCCATTTCTTTCGTTGCAGCTTCTACGCTAAAGCGAAACACAGAACAAGACAGGAAAGCAGCGAAACAGCGTACAAACAACAAGAATTAAATAAAAGACTGAGCAACGTTCAAGCAAATCCAAGGAACAAAACCAACAGCAACATAAGCAATCTCCATTTGTCTCTCTAACTGTGAAAATAAGCCCGGCAAAAGCAGCGAAAACCAGCGAAACTCTGATCTCAGCACCCGCAAAGCAATATAGAGTCCTCTAACGCCGGATCAGCGCTCCGAAAAACCGTATAATGCTAAGCAGCCTCGCCTCCTACCTCTTTGGATCGCCAGCGACAACCGATTCAAGCAGCCAGGAAGCGAATCCCGCCCAGCAACCCATCTCGAATCCCAGCTCCGACCCAACCACCGATCCCACGGCCGGAGATGTAATCGAGGTCACCTCGTCGACGCCCTCGGTAGCGGGCAGCCAGCGGAGCCAGCCGGCGGTGCGCTCCTCGAACGGTAAAAGGGGCCGCAACAAGCGCGGCAAGCAGCAGCAGCGGATCCACCAGCAACAGCAGCAGCAGCAGCGGAAGCAGCCGACGACGATCACCAAGCTGCTGACGCCCTCGGGCGAAACCATCGATGATGACTTTGACGAGGACGAGTGGTATATTGTCGAGAAGGAAGGTGAGTTCAGCTGGACTTTGCCCCAACAGAGGGATTAGCTTAATCCTGTATATCGAAATCAACTTTCAGACGAGGAGGACGACTCCCTGCCGCGTAGCGACTCCGAGGAGGAGCTCTCCGTCGTCGAGGTGACGCAGCAGCAAAGGGGTGCCACCGCCGCCGCCTCGACTGGCGGCCATGGCCAAGCGGCATCCTCCCGCCGGCGGCAGCACCTCAACTCGCATTCCCTGTACAGCGGGCCGCGGCCACAGCAGCAGCGCAATTACCTGCAGCGCTCGCGTGTCGCCCGCCCGCTGAGCATCAGCACCCACAGCCCGCCTAGAAGTGTGCCGCCCGTCCAGGGACTTCCGCTGCCGCTAAGTCTGCCGCTTCAGCTGGCCCTTCCGCTTCCGGTGGCACTGGACACTGACAACGTCAGCCAGTCGCTGTACGTGGCCTCGCCCAGCGGCAGCGACCAGTCGGCCCAGGGTGCCGGTGCTGGCGTGCTGATGGAGGAGTCCTGGTACGTAACACCGCCACCATGCTTCACCTCGATTGGGCCAATCAATATGGAAACATCACCATTTGAGAATCTATTGATTGAGCATCCAAGGTTGGTGATCTTTATAGTACACAACTCCAGTCCCCCCCGAAACCTAGATCCTTTTTCCAAAACCAACCGCAATTTACAGCCAAAAACGCACGCCAATAATATTACTTAAGCTATTTACTTGTTATAAACTTTACTAATGGAGGATCTCTGTTTGCCTTGCAGCATGTCCGTTTATCGTAGTATTAGGTCCACCCAGGAGGGCACCGAAAGTTTTGTTAATCTTGATCTCGGGCTGTCGGCGGAGTTGCAGGCGGATCCGGAAGCGGGTGAGGAAGCTGAGCCGGAAGCCGAGTCGGAGGCCCAGAACCAGGCTCTCCGGGAGCAGCGCAACAATAGCGCTCGCTACGACCGCCATGCGGCCGCTCAGCTGAAGCAGCAGACGCTGGCTCGTCAGAGCCAGAAGGTAAGGCTTGACAGGGACACATAACATATGTTAGAGAGAGGTTTTAACATATTCCCTCTGCTTCCAGAGCAACAACAAGAAGCAGCACCAACAGCTCTGCCGCAGCGCCATGAAGCGGGCCAACAAGGTGCGCGACTTCCAGGCCAAGGCCAACCGCCCCCGCCGCTCGGAGATGCAGCACTGCAAGCTGGTCAGCGGCGCCAACAACAACCGCAGCAAGTGCTGCTACTAGGCACCTACATCGCACCTGCAACCGCACCCGCATACCCACCAACCCCCAGCTCCCAGCCACGCCCCCAAACACACACCCTCCCGCACTGGAGGAGCATTACAATCATGGCATGGATTTTAATTAGTATTTTAACTTAACCCCCAGAAGAAACGAGAAAATCGGCAGAGCAACGGAAATGCCACAAAAATATATCAAAATCTAGCAGCTACAGAAAAACACATACGTTTAACTAAACTTAATAATTAATTGTGTAAAAACGAAAAGCAAAAGCCACAAAAAAAAATTAACTATCTGTGTAAATGCGTAGGTTTTAACGTTTGCCGTTTCTATTTCAAAACTTATATGAGAAAAAATACCAAAAAAATGCAATAAAATTTTCAAAATGAATATGCAAAAAAACCCATAAGAAAAAAACAAAACAAATGACAAAAAAATTATGTATAAGCAAACGATTTTGTTAATATAGCAATCAGTTTTATTTATTTAATCTTAACAATCAAAAACACACACGATAACTTTATGGTATGATTTGCAAAACATTTTATGTTTACCTTCGATTGAGCAATCTCCGATGGATCTTTTTGAGTTGAGAACGTATGAATTTTGAGTGTAAAGTGTATGCTTATCGACTTGTAGAATATAATGTATTAAGCCCCGATGCACCAGATGTAATGTTCTATATTGTATGCCTGATTATATATATGTTGGAAATGCGCGTGCGTATGTATGAAACAAAAATGTGCGAAGATGATAAACCACAAAAAATGATAAAAGTATATATAACAGAAGGAAAAAATCACAATAAAAAAAATGATTATGCTAAAACTAACAAGTGGACTTATAATTTATTTATATTATGTATATTCTGGCAAGCTGGAAATATTGTGGAAATTACAGCCCTCTTTTTCAGGCACTTACTATTGAAAGATTTATAATTTTTTTGTGCTTCTCGATTCGAAATCAGAATTTAATTAACAGTTAATTTTTTCACTTTTTCTAAATATCTTGCAAATAATATTACACCATTTTAGGCTCCTATTACTTTGCCCAACGATTTATTATAAACCATCTCGATCTTGTTAAATGTGGGTCAGTTGTCGTAAACTCAGGAGTTGTCACGGTGGATGGTCAAGGGTTGCCCTTGCTGGGATATTGATATAAGGTTTTAATGGCGTTTATTCCAGGGTCAAATTGGCTGGTAGGCGGACGAGCCTTTCACAACGCCTAAAGTGCCAAGTAACTAATTAGTGATTTGTATTTCAACGCAGACACGCTTGGCAAACGGAGGCAATTAAAAGAGCCTAACCTGCAGATCCGCACTCGACAGTTAGGTGCCGTTGACCTTGGCCAAAAGGTAAGGGGTTGCCCTGCCTTAAGCTCCAGCTCTAGACCCATCTCCAACTCCAGCTCCGGCTCCCATCTTCAGCTTCATCTCTGGCTTCACCTGTTCCTCCAACTTCCGCGATGCAGAGCGCGTCTAACGGCGAACCACAACGAAAGTAAATCAGCAAATGGAATCATCACAGGCGGGCTCTGCGAGATTCTTTCACAACAACCTGCAGCAGGTGGAGGAGAACCCCTGATGGAGCCCTGAGAGCCACTAGAATGCGGTTCGCTGGTTATGCTCTTGTACACAGAGGGGAAATGTGGTGCATCTGAAAAATATAAGGAAACTTCAGGATATTGAAAAAAAGGAAGGAAAAAAAGTAATCTGTTTTAAACCATATAATTCTATAACCATATAATTCTTAAGTCTGTAAGATTTTATTGTAAAAGGTTACTGATACCTTATTATTTTTTAAATCATATCTTAAATTAATATCTATATCTAAAATTAATTAACCAACAATTTTTGTAATACTTTTATGGTATAGAAAATAACCCTAATATATTTTAACCAATAAAAATAAATGTGGTTGCTCTGTATGTTGTTGATTTTTCCTTCATTAGTCTTATTTATGTTTCTTTTTTATTACATCTACCTATAGATATACCATCAACCATATTAAATTAATTTATTTCTTTTTTTAACAATTCAAAATTAAATGGTGTTCAAGGATAAAAAATATTTTTAAATATATGTAAAGTTGAAACCATATTTATGAATATTTTTAGAAATGTCAATGTTCCTTATGACTTCTGTGTGAGGTCCCTAAACCCCCTAAGAACACTAACCTTTTATTCAGCAAGGAAATAATCAAGTAGTACACAAAATTCGCCTCTCTGTAGCCACTCAAATGGATGGGATGTGTGGCTAGATGGATGGATGGAGGAAAACTCTATAAAGATCCGTGCGAGCCGCGCTTGGCTTCACACCTGCTCGCAACGCGAAGAGCTGCAAACCAGCCGCTGAGTCCACGAAAACCTGGCAACTCGGAAAGACCACAAGGCAACCGGCAACGGTACTCGGTACTCGGAACTCCGTTCGGACCAACTATTATGTAAGATTGGGCAATCCGGCGAGCGAACACACATCCACATACTCGCACCCAACTCCCACACACACCCCCAGACGGCGGCCGAGGCGGCGCTGATTCTATTTGGCAAGTTGCACTTGAGTGATTTTTCGGGCTTCCAAAAAAGCAAAACGGAAAACCAACAAACCTCTGAGCAGACGTGCAATATGTAAAGCGAGCCACATAAACGACGTAGCCCCAATGACGTAGCCGAGAAAAGCCGAGACAAAAGCCAGCCAGCCAAAAATCGCGCAATATCAAAACCATTATCGAAAGTGAAACCCCAACAAGAAATAAAAAAAAAAAAGAAAAAGAGCGACTGACAGCCAGAAAAACCCCGTTTTGTAGCGATTTGCGACGGATCGTCAACTTTTATGGCCAACGTCGCGAGGATTTGCTAAGCCCAAAGTGGAAATGGGCCAAGTTGTTTGGTGTCAGTTGGTCAAAGTGCGTGCCGAGCTGTGAATGTTGAACGGTGAACAGTGAACCGTGATTTGTGGTAGTGGGTGTTAACGAGAAAAGCGCGCTGGAAAAGCAAAGATCAGTTGAGCAGGTCAGTGCGGGCAGTGCTAGGAAAACTACAAGGAAACGGATTAAATAATATAGAACTGTGAGTATTTATGTAGAAATATAATATTAACACATTTTAAAAAGTGCTTGGTTAGATAAACTGACAAAATATACAAGTATAAAACAATAAATATAATGATTGGTAAAGTTATTTTAATTAATATTTTTTTATATACTGAATTGCTTTTGGGCTTAATTTGTGTTACACCATTGAAATTTATAGCTAAATATATAGGAGATCTTCATTGCACCAAATAAAATATATTTCAATAATCTTCTTATTTGAATACATTTAAAAATAATTTTTACCACGTTTTCTGTGATTTCAAAATGTTGTCTTTGAATTGATAAGTATTTTATGATTATTTAAAATAAATAATACACATTATGATATTCTGAACATAAACAAATATTCTACTATGTAAAGGATTTTTCTAGGCCTAATTACAATTTAAATAAGCTGACAAAGAGCCATAAATAATTCAAAAAACCTTCCAAGTCCTTACTCTTTTCGGTAAAACTGTTAAAGTCCTGTAACCGGTATTTGCACCATAACGTGCTCGGAACCGTTAGGCGCGAGAATTGGCAATTAATGCCGTTGGCCAGCAACGAGCAAAGGAAAACGGCTCAAGGTCAGCCGAATGCGATTAACCATAATTATAGAGCCAAGTGTAGGAGCAACGGCAGCAGAACAACGGCAACGCGAGTGGCGGGCGAATAATGAAAGCCAAAAACCGAAACCAAAAGCCCAAGAAGAAGCGGCAACTATTGCATAGCACGAGCCAACAACAGAGCTAACCGAGTAAAAAACAATAAACAAACATAAAAACAAACACCAGCAACAAGAAGTTGGAGTAATTATAACAACAATTAAGCAAACGGCGTGCGTTTTTACAGCTAAGCGAAGAGTCAGCCAAGCATTTTGCGGGCGAAGCGAACAGACGCGGGGATCGTTCATTAAAATGTAATCCAAGTTTAAGCGCAGACTTAAGTCAGAGACTATGTTCTGCTGCGGCCATAATTAAACCATCGCCACGGATGACAGTTTTATGCCTTTGACCTTAACGCCTGACAAACCGAGTTACAAGATGATAGTACTTGAGGTACTGTCATTGTTCTATAGCTTCGGCGACATTGATATGGCATAGAATTCCTAGAGTCCAACGGAAGTACCATTAAAGCATCTCGAGAACTACTATTTATGACGGATGTGTTTTATGGGCTTTATTTATGGCTAGAAATGTATTTGGTAGTGATTTTAATAAGGGTACTGATTTAATTAATTATATCACAAAGGGAAGTTCATTTTACATGTGTATTTAATGGGGCATCTTTGCAATTGCATATAATTAGGTATTTCTGATTAAATTTTAAGATTTAGTATATTTATTATTCAGAACAGCAGGGAAGGTCTAATAACTTTAGTGTCTATCAAATGAACTTATAACGTCTTAAACCCATAACCTTACCTACCATAGATACTCATCGTAGGATCTCATATTCACCTTCACATTTTATTGTCCGTCATAAATCATGGTAAGGGCGTTTCAGCCTCCCTGTCCGAGATCTCCTAGTCTTGAACATTGGCCACAATTAATTTATGAAGCACAAACTTCCTTCCTGCCCGCACGCACGTTGGTGTAACCAACGAACGGCGGACAACACTCGAGTGACCACTAGCAAGGTCGGCGTCCGCTCCAAGCATGACGATAATTATGATACCGATTCGCATTCCGATAATATTGAATGGTCGCCTATGTGACTTCATCTTGGGTTTCCTCTTGCAGCCACCGGACAGTCGAGTGATGGACATGGCGATGTGCAGATTGCCCAGGCGGGCGATGGCCAAGAAGAAGACGGAGATTCTGTGGCCGGTTCTACTGTTGGTACTTGTCGGACTGCAGGTAAGGAACCTTTCACCTCTCGTTGATTGCCCAAGCGGGTTGCTCAAGCCTGGGCAGATGGGAAATCTAATCTGGTTAACAGTTCTTGGAGTGAACTTCCCGATTAGGCCACATGAACCGTGACCGATCGTTGGCCAATCTCTTGGCCCGTCTCTCTAACGGATATGCTCTGCTCTAATGCAGATTGCGTATCGACCGCGAGCGGAAGAAGCTTTTGTCTGCCAAAAATTATGTGGCTTTGTTGCCATTGCTATTGCCACTGCTGCTGATGCAGCACTTTTTGTTCCCAAAACAAAAAACGAAAGACTTAAGACACAAACTCGCGCGAGTGATTTATTGCATTGCGTATACGCCCCACGCGCCGCACGCACTTTTGTGATTCTTTTTATTGTTGTTTCTTGCAGTTTGGAGGTAGCTTAGAGCAAAGTACGGACTACTCGGTGGTCAGCAAGGCGGCGGGAGTGGCCACCACCACCTCGGCCCCACCCACAGTGGTTGCCCCACTGCGCATTTTTAAGGGACGCATCCAAACCACAACTCCTTCTTCGAGAAGTTCGACTGGCAGTCGTCCTTTGGCCGCCGGAGCGGAAGCCCAGCAGGAGCTGGTCGGCATCTCCTCCAAGTCATACATCTCCGGACCCACCACGCAGTCCTCCAAATTATCGAAAAGAGCGGGATTGGCGGGTCCGAAAAAGTTTCCAAAGGATGTGCGCAATCGCAGCAGCAATGCCGTTGAAAGGAATAAGCTGCAGCATGAGGTGGTGAGTTTTGAGAGGAGAATACCCTAGGAGATTGCAATTATTTATATAAAATTATTGATTTAAAGCCTGACCACGTGCCCGACTCCTCTGGCTATGTACCCCATCGCATCGGGCATCCCGTCCACCTGGATTATGGTTCCACGGGCGTGGATTCAAGTGGAGCTCCCACTGGCAGCGGGGGATATCATGCAGTGCCCTACGAGGGCAGCAAGTGGCAGGAGGAGTATTGGGATCAGGAATATGCAGGACATCAGCATCAGCAAAATGGCACCAGAGTGCAGCGTAAGAAGCTGTATTTTCTACTGGATAGAACTATATTCTTTAATATCAATATATTTCCCTTGGGCAGACATTGAAGCAGAGTGCCAGGATGACTACATGAAGATACGCATAGGCTTTAATGGCTCCTTCAGCGGCTTGCTGTACTCAGCTGGCTATGCCTACGATCCGGACTGTATGTACATCAATGGATCTGGACGGGATTACTATGAGTTCTATATACAATTGAATCGCTGTGGAACTCTGGGCAAGAATTCCCTGCAAGAAGAGAGTCGCAAGAATCCCACTGTAAGTAAAATTAACCCTTTTATAAATCAGAAATATTTTGGAGGATTTATTTTCCAATAGAACTTTATGTGGAACACGGTGACAGTTCAGTATAATCCGCTGATAGAAGAGGAGTACGATGAGCACTTCAAGGTCACCTGCGAGTATGGCTATGATTTCTGGAAGACCGTGACTTTTCCCTTTCTGGATGTGGAGTGAGTTTGACGAACCTTAATTCTAAGATGTATAATCCTTATTAAATATCTATATACTTTCTTGATCATCAATAGAGTGGCCACTGGCAACCCAGTTGTATTCACTTTGAGTCCACCCGAGTGCTATATGGAGATCCAGAATGGTTATGGCATAGGTGGTCCTCGGGTGACCGGGCCAGTGCGCGTCGGCGATCCCCTGACCCTGATCATCTATATGAGAAGCAAATATGGTAACTATCTATATAGATAAAAAATATTATCAACGAAGTGATCGATCAATGGCGTTCCACAGATGGCTTCGACATCGTGGTCAACGACTGCTACGCCCACAATGGCGCCAACAAGCGGATACAGCTCATCGATCAGCACGGCTGTCCGGTGGATGACAAGCTCATCTCACGCTTCAGGGGCTCCTGGTCGGATTCCGGTGTCTACGAGACGCAAGTGTACGCCTACATGAAGACCTTCCGCTTCACTGGATCACCGGCGCTCTACATAGAGTGCGATGTGCGCATGTGTCACGGCAGGTGTCCGGTGAGTAGTTTATTTAATTCTGAATTACATAAGGAGCTGGTAACTAATAGATCATCTGCATCTTCTAACAGAGTCAGCCGTGTCACTGGCGAAATCTGAAGGCGGTGACCAAGCGGGACACCTCCAATATGACAGCGACGAATCTCTCGTTGCCACCACTGTCCACTGTCGACAGTGAAGGCATCACCACCGAGAATCCACCCTCCTCGCCGACGCTCTCGGAAAACGTGAATCTCTTCCAGTCGCTTCGGGTACTGCAGGAGGGCGAGACCGACGGTGATGATGTGTTTGCCCATCGGCAGACGAAGCCATTGGCTCCGCACCAGACTTGCTTGAAGACCTCAACGTTCTCGGCCCTAACTGCTGGCTGCTCGGCAGTGCTGTGTGTCCTCACTGTGACGCTCTTTATCGCCTGCTCGCGGTTAAAGCGGCGCAAGGAGTCCTCCCTGTACGACTCCTACATAGCGCACAAGGGTCAAATCGATTGACGGAGCGCCGACTCCGGACTTGGCTTCATTCTGAGCACATTGTGTATATAGCTTATGGCCCACGACATTATGTTTTAGTTAGCCCTAAGTTTGCTGTAGTCTTTTTCGTAGGTTCTGTGTGCTAGCCTTAAGACACCATTTTGCCAACTGCAATTGCGGGGGAAGAGAGAACCCGTGATTTCTAAAATTATACTTTTCAAATGTTCTTAATTTCTTACCAATAAAGTATTTAAAAAGAAATGTTCTGAAGGAAGATGTTGGGTTTATTTAAATTATTTTTGAAAAGATTTTGAATGGGAATTCGTGGGCAGCATGGGTTTTAATTAAGGGTGTTACCATTCATATACTTTTACGCCATTTTATAAAATATTAATTATTTTATAAAAGAAATACATTAAAAAAAGGCACACATTTAGTATTACAAACCTTATAATTTCAATACTTTCAATGCTTTCTTTTTTATTCCATGGCTTTTATGTAACTTTAAAAAACACCTTACAATGAACTTTTGGTATGAAACTTCTGCTTTTATTAATTAGACATTTCCATTTTCTATAACATTCAAATAATTTAGCTATGGCTTTATTTAATATTTTAAAGCTGTATTTTAAACTTGGACTTTGAAATCTGTACAGTAGGAAATATTGAACCAACTGGAATTGTATTTATAAGTATTTTACATCCCTAAATAAATATTATTAAGCAAAAAAGTGAAATAAAAGAAAATTAAATGCTTTCTTAGTCTAAGTGAGTACTAAATTATATTTTTCATGAATATTTTTTAGATCTCCATTATTTCCTAGCCCACCTTTGGGCTGGCCATAAATATATACCCCATCCGATCTTCGTGATAAATGTGTGCAGCTTTCAGGCGCTCCTCCGATTCGCATTAAATTTGCCTAAATTGCTCAGTGGAGCATCATCAGGTGGCTCCAAGCTTGAAGCTTTATGCAGCCACACGGGGCAGGCATAAGGAAGTCGAAAGTGATGGCGACTCGTGCCACTTGTCGCACTTCCTCATGAGACTAGCGACCTGGAACTGGCTTTGTCCTCAGCCATTGACACATCCATTTTGGGGGCTCTGTGTGCCGCTATTTATGGAGGCACTACCGAGATTTATGTGTGCTGCGACTGAAAGTATTTATATATTTATTTATTTTGTTGTGGTTGTTTTTTGTGTTTTTCTTTTGTGGATCGTGCACCTAGCCGCATGATTTTTGCTTCTCAGTTTGACACAAATTTTCGACTGCGGCGCGCCGCAAAACATTGCCCAAAGTGTTAATATGGTTGAGGACTTTTAATATTGCCCAACTGGCACTGCCGCAGCAACTAGCCACATTAGCAGCAGCCGCAGAAATACGTACACTGCTAATTGTGCAATTTTCGATTATTATTGTTTTGGCAAACGGACCACGGCTTGGGTTCTTGGGTGTAAAAATTAACACGGAATCCGGCGGCGGCGGCTCTGGCTAATTAATTTATTTGGCTGTGCGAAAACAAACAACAGAGCTCCGGGCAAAAACAATCCGAATGTTTATGATATCACATTACAGTTTGTGTGCAGAATATGGCAGCCTATTCACACACGATTTTGCATACAATGTGGCGTACCTTTTTTGCTCATTTATGATTAATGGCAGTTTAAGCTGCGAGTGAGCAAAACACACTAATTGAATCATAAGCTGGAAGTGGCCCTCTGAAACTGAAACTGAAATTAAAATTCCGCCACTGTCCCTGTCCCTGCCCCAGTCCCTGGGTGTCTCTTCGGATAATAGATACTATATGCTCGGCCCCACCCTGAAGAGATTTCTCCCCACCTTTTCTAGGCCATCTCGACCACGTAGATCTGCGATCTGCAAGCGGCGACGGCGACCTTGGCGGTGGCGGGGCAAAGTGTTTCAATCGGATGCAGCGAAATAATTAAATAAAAATTTATGAAGATACAGAAATTAATTTGATGTAATTTGCGTTGGCGTTGCCATTGATTTTATCTGTTCTTCGGTTGTGTTTTTCAACTCAACTCGCTGGTGACACCAAAATGGCAGCCAAATTGCGCCAACAGAGCCGCACAAAGGCTCCAGAGTTGTGCTTTTTATGCACTCCACGGCGACCTTAGCGTTTTTGCCCAGCGCGGCAGCAGCGAGTCTCATAACTTGCACGTTCGTGGCCTGGGTTTTTCGTCTCAAGTCTTTCGTTTTTCGTGTTCGTCTTTCATCTGTCGCTGCATTGTATTGCGCTGTCATGCGCACATGAAAATCATCATCAGGCATAGGAGGCAGTCGAACACCAAATAACCACACAGAAAAAATTAGGCACATTTGCACCAAATATTTGCAGACCTAAATAGTGCCTAAATGTACATTTAAATTTGTATTAAGTGTTTTCTGCTACAAAAATAATAAATCAGCTGTCATGATGGTTTATTCTTTGATTTTATACTGTATTTTAACATATGTTTTTAAGTTTTTCGATAGGACTAAAGTAAATGATTTATATACAGTCTTAATTAGATTCAATAGTTTTTAACCTTATATCTAGTTTATACTAATAATTAAAACATTTTATTTCTCCAACAGAAAACTCTAAAAAAGTCAATGTTAAAATTTATTTCTGTGCAGCAAAGGGGCAACATCAGCGACTTCAGCAGCTTCAGCGACATCAGCAATGCAAAAATATGCTTTCATTACCAAACGTATAGCATTATATGGCCTGCATAATGTTTTCCTTTAGTCGAATCATCGTTGACTATTTTCCAGTTTTCCCTCTGCAGAGAATCTTCAAATGTTTTTCGGCGTTGGAGTTGAGTTTTCATAGTACCCCAAACATATTAAATAAATTGTGCTGCTATCAATCAATTCACGGAAGTTAACAAGCAATATAATTCGTAATTTGTAATGTAATTAGAGGTTGGGACAGGCGCTGACAGCTCCATGAGAGTTGGAAAAGGTCATAATTACTGGGCAGCAGTAAAAGAGCTTTTTGAGAAAATGCTTACCTCATCGGCTGCAAACAATAGTTTATAAGCCAACTGTAACAAATGTATGCAAATGTTAATATATGATAGTTTTAGCTCCATAAAAATTAAGCAGTAAATAAAGTGCAGTAAAAAAGCTTTAAATTTCTTTATTTTCCATTGGCAGTGGTGTTAAAATGTTTAAATGGAGACAAAGTGCTTCAAAGTACTACTAATTCAGCTCTAGTAAATTAATGTGAAAATCTTAAACGCCCTTGCAGTTTTGTGCAAGTTAATTTCAAACATTTAGGCGCCATCAGGAACTGCGATTTGTTAATGATACTCAGCAGCGATTAGGCACGGCTAAGGCGAAAAAAAGCTATGAAAAACTATGAAATAACAAATTAAGGCCCCACCCACATGACCTTTCGAGGCGTTGCCTTTGTTCGTCGCTCGCTGTGCTGTTTGCTTAATTTATAGGCCCAAGTATTGTGTCATAATTATACATTTTTATAACACAATACAGCTGCGATCAGATAGCGGAAGCATTCTACCATTTACTTTCCGCAGCCACTGTGGTGAGAAGACCTGCAGCCCTGGAGGTCGAGCACATGTAAACAGAAATCATCAACAGCTGATGCTTTTGTTTACAAACTAAGGGAAAGTGGGTGGTGGGAAACCCACCCTCACGGAGTCAGGAAGCTTTCCCTATTTTCCTCTCTTTTATCCGAGATTCTCGCGCATGCCCACTGGCTTTCACTCAGATTTCGGCTGCTGCGCGCGTGAAAGTCGCAATCCCATTGATTTTTATCCAGAATCCCGAAGTAGAGTTCTTAATCCGCACCCAAACTGACGGCTCCAGTTCAAGACGAGAAATTTTGGCAAGAAAATTGCCTGAAAGGCAGTGAAAATTAAGTTGAAAATTTGCCAAGAAATATCCAAAATCAAGAGAAGCTTGAGCTAAGGTGAAGTGTTTTAGTTTTCAAGGCGATTTCGAGAGTTGTAGCCTGAAATCAGATATCCTTTGTGTGCCTGCAGTTTTTGGGGCGTGGGCCCAGCGAACTTCTGCTTGAAAATCTCAGCCATGTCCCTGGAGTAAGTGGAAAATAGTGGAAGAAGACAAAGTGGAAGAACCATGGCATCCTCCGGCAAATCCTGGCTGCTGGGCAGCATCCTCGTGCTCCTGGCCATCGCCTTAGGTACGTACGTTGAGAGCCACGGCGAGGGGAGTGGACTTCCCCTCTTCGGGATGGGTGGTTATGTAATAAAAAAGACTTGAAGTGACCTCAAGAACTCTGTTTAAACTCTGCTAACCGTTTCTTCGACCCCGTAAACCAAAAGAAAAAGCAAACCTATCTCTCTATTTCTCCTCTCTTAGCTAGCTTACGAATTTACAGCAATGATTTGATTTTTTTCTTAAATTCACGCTTTGCGCTGGCAGCGCCGCCTTAACAAGTTCTCCAAGCTCTCATTGGCACCACCAAGAACCCAGAACCAACGACCAACGACCAACTTCAGCTCCTGGCATCCAACGTTCTGTGTATATAGCTTATAGCCACACTATTCCCCAACCTTACCAACAAAGTATAGCTCTGTCTGCTACAACAACCGCCACACAACCACCGACAACTTTCGCTGAGAAATGAGAAAATGAGACTTGGAGAATCTGCCAAAGCGTCGCTGCTGCAGCGCTGCAAACGAAAAAAAAAATAACTAAAAAATACCGGAAAAATTATAACCGAACCACAACTGCGCTAGTCATTTAACTGAGCCATCTATCAACTCTATGTAAACTATATCTATATATACATATATATTCCGTAATCTCAATTAGAACTCCTCATAGCACCACCCACTCGCACTCCGTTTCAAGTGCTGCCCCAGTCTAGTATCTTCTGGATTAGCTCTATGTCTATATAGACCCATACAAACTTAGCTTAGCTCTAGCTATCTATCTTGCTCTCTTTCTCACTGTGTCTTTTCGCTCCCGCTCTCTCTCCGACTCTCTCTCTCTCTCTCCAATGCTCGACAACTGTAAACCTGAACCAAAACTATACTTCCAGTACACCTGCATACTCTCGTCTAACTCTATAAGTATTGATAAATATTTTTTTAACCCCAGCTAAATCTGCTTTTGTAATTACGAATTTCTCCAGAGTCCCCTCTGTATCTATCTCGTTCTCTCACTCTCACTATGCCTGACTCCCGCTATTTCTCTCTCTCTCTCTGTCCACCTCCCCACCCCCCGACTATGTATCTATGAAAAGCGTGGTAGCCAAGGTCCTTTACGGGGACCGAAGGATGGGTGGTGGCGTACAGCATCCAGACCGACCACAGCAACCGAAATGAACAAAAACCGAAAAGAACAAGAAAAAGAAAAGAAAAGCAACAGAAAACAGCTAAGAAATGAAAATGCAATGAACCGAACCAACCAAATGCATATATATACGTGTATTTAAAGATTTCTGTATCAACTGCCGAATCTTAATTCATACTCCTTCTCTTCTGAGCAGTCCAAGAAGTAACGAAAAGAAAAGCAAATAGTAATTGTAGACCAAGTCATGTATCGCTTAGACAGAACCCCCCGTTAATGGCACAAAATGTATACAAGAAATATAAGAATATAGTACATTCACACAAACACACTCACTCACCCACACATCCGACATACCCTTAGTGTTCATCGTACAAGCACCACCCCAAAAGTCATATCATTCTCCTAGCGCTAAGTGCAGCTCCAGAAAAAAAGCGAAGTTCCGAAACTCACGCACTCTCCCAGTAGCAGCTCCTGTAGCGTGCTCCATATATATGAGACCACACACACACGTGCTCGACAAGGATAACCCGGTCACACACACACGCAGACTAGAGTATGGGTAACAGCATCCCTGAGCTTTCCTCTCGCTCTCTTTCTCTCTCTCTCTCGTTCGTTCTCTCTCCGTCTGAAGGATGTGTGCTTGCAGAAGCTTTTTCTCGGATAAAGTTCGCTCAGCTGTTAATCATATAGCCATCTCTGTCCCGCCTAGAAGTAGCTGAAGAGGAAGCCGCGGAAACTCCCGTTGGGCTCCCAATAGTTGTCCCTGCTGGGGCGCCATACAACGTTGCACTTTGTTAAGCACTAATTATCGAATTTAGCTAGTGAAACCCTGCTCAAATATAGTTATTTTTTTTAATGCCAGGCTCTAGGACTGTGAGAACTACGAGGCACTTGCATTGGACCAACCGCTATGCAGGGGGTGGTGACCCACCCGGAGCCACTTCTCCTGCGCATAGTCCTGGTCTAATGGAAGTGCCTTCCATGCGGCGTATACCCAACGTAGGCCAACAACAGAGACAAGCAGCAACATCAACAGTGCCGACACACAGTATACAGTAAACACCCACAGTATGCACCACCACCACCACCACAGAACCAATATAAACCACAATCGAGCGGCTCTCATGCGTCGTCCATTTTTGTTTAACTTTCCAAATCAAAATTCTAAAAACAATCGATGCTGAAGTTGAAGACGATGATTCGGTATAAAGTCTGAAAATGCCTCTGTCCTATCTGCCTATCTCTCTCTGTCTCTCTCTCTCTCTCTCTCGCTCTCTCTCTCTATCTGTCTCTGTCTATCTCTCTCACTCAGCCTCTGTCTAAATCTATCTGTCTATAAGCTAAATCATACAAAAGCCCATTAAAAAAGAAAAATGAAAAAGAACAACAAGAAAAACTAAAACAAAGAATACAACAACTTTGCTCATCCGTTCGTTTCTTTACTTCTCTGTATTTTCTTTCATTGCTTACCCTTTGAAATAACTTTTGATTTCTGTATATCCACTATTTTGTATTTCCTAAAACCTTTTCTCCTTGTTTACCATCTTGTGTTGTTTTGGGTTCCCTTCCGTTTCCGTTTCGGTTCCCGTTTGCGTTACCATTTCCGTTTCCGTTTTTCGTTGTGTTTTTTAGTCAGTGCATCCGAAGATGAAGAGCGCTTGGTGCGTGACCTCTTTCGAGGCTACAATAAACTCATACGACCCGTACAGAATATGACACAAAAAGTTGGAGTAAGATTTGGTTTGGCGTTCGTACAGCTAATCAATGTCGTAAGTGTTCTCAAAATCAAATTTGTCAATCAAAAACAACCTGAATAATAACAATAAGATTATGCTAATAAAAAAAAAAAAACAAAAATTACAAAAAAGCAAAACTAACATTCGTAGAGTGTAAATGTGTTTTCGAGTTCTGTTCCTAACAATTCTTCAGTTTCGTTGCTGTCATAATCGTCCATCTTGAAACGCCGATTCATACACAGTACCATCGACAGTCAGAAGTACACCTATCATACACACACACCCACCCACACAACGTTTCAGTTTCGGTTATGCTTTGTAAATAATTACATTACGTACACGTTGTCTTGACTTTGTATGTTTGTAGTGAACTTGATGCTAGCAAATCAAATACGAAATACAAATACTAACCCTAAACAATTAAGATTAAACAAGCAAAACAAACTAACCAACTAACTAACTAACTAAAGTAAAGCCACATGCGAAATAATGTCTTAACTACCTTCCCACCCGCTCTCTCTCTCGATTTCTCGATTGTGTACGCCAATTCGATTCGATTTCGATTCGTTTCGAATCTCAAATGCAAATCGTACCACGTATCACGTACTCCGTACTCCGTACGCCGTAATCCGTACACCGTACTCCGTTACGTTCTCTCACACCACCAAACCACCACCAACCAACCAACCAACCAACCAACCAACCAACCAACCAACCAATCAACCAACCAAATAACCAACCACCAAACCACCATCATCTGATCACAATCAAAACCGAAACAATCGAATTCCCGAAACCGAAAACGAATATCGAAAATCGAAACCGATCAAGAATGAGAAAAATCAAATTATGAAATCAAACGTTTGGTTACGTTTGGTTTGGTACGACTACCAGCTGCAGTGGGATGAGGCCGACTACGGCGGCATCGGGGTGTTGCGTCTGCCCCCCGACAAGGTTTGGAAGCCGGACATAGTGCTCTTCAATAAGTGAGTAAATGGTCACATTTTCTAGCTAACCCAACAACTCCAACTCTGTACACTAACCAAAGACAATAAAACCGTAGGCGAAAGCAGAGCGACCAGTGAGCGCTTTCCACTTCAGAGTGTCCTGCTTATCCTTGAAATACTAATCCCTTTATGTTCCGCCCCTTCCCCCCAGTGCCGATGGCAACTACGAGGTGCGCTACAAGTCCAACGTCCTGATCTATCCCACGGGAGAGGTCCTCTGGGTGCCGCCGGCCATCTACCAGAGCTCCTGCACCATCGACGTGACCTACTTCCCCTTCGACCAGCAGACCTGCATCATGAAGTTCGGCTCCTGGACTTTCAACGGCGACCAGGTGTCGCTGGCTCTCTACAACAACAAGAACTTTGTGGATCTCTCCGACTACTGGAAGTCCGGCACCTGGGACATCATCGAGGTGCCCGCATACCTCAATGTCTACGAAGGCGAGGGCAATCATCCCACGGAGACGGACATCACCTTCTATATCATTATCAGGCGAAAGACCCTCTTCTACACGGTCAACTTGATCTTGCCCACTGTGCTCATTTCGTTCCTCTGCGTGCTGGTCTTCTACCTGCCGGCCGAGGCCGGCGAGAAGGTAAGCTGGAAGCTCTGCTCGAATCTTGTTTGGAGCGGGTCACGGGGTGGGGTCAAGTCAACATTACACTCTCAGAAAAAGCCCAAGTCAGAGCTTAATTTACAAAGTATTTCTTATGTAGCAAAATCTCTAATTAACAAAGAGGCGACACGTTCTCGCTCACTGTTTCGGGTCAACTGTGGGATGCGGTGTCACGGCTACTGCCCGATCGCTTAATTAAGATGTTTATCCCCAGGTAACGCTTGGTATTAGCATTCTGCTGTCACTGGTTGTGTTCCTGCTGCTCGTGTCGAAGATTCTGCCGCCGACGTCGCTGGTGCTGCCGCTGATCGCCAAGTATCTGCTGTTCACCTTCATCATGAACACGGTGTCCATCCTGGTGACCGTGATCATCATCAACTGGAACTTCCGGGGGCCACGCACCCACCGCATGCCCATGTACATTCGCTCCATCTTCCTGCACTACCTGCCCGCCTTCCTGTTCATGAAGCGGCCGCGCAAGACCCGTCTGCGTTGGATGATGGAGATGCCCGGGATGAGCATGCCCGCCCACCCCCATCCCTCGTACGGCTCGCCGGCGGAGCTGCCCAAGCATATCAGTGCCATCGGTGGCAAGCAGTCCAAGATGGAGGTCATGGAGCTGTCCGACCTGCACCATCCCAACTGCAAGATCAACCGCAAGGTCAACAGCGGCGCCGAGCTGGGCCTGGGCGATGGCTGTCGCCGCGAGAGCGAGTCCTCTGACTCCATTCTGCTCTCCCCGGAGGCCAGCAAGGCCACTGAGGCGGTGGAGTTCATTGCCGAGCATTTGCGCAACGAGGATCTATACATACAGGTGGGGATAACTCCTTACTGAAGTAGAGTAAAGTAAATAAAAGCAAATATCTCAATTTTCAGACCCGCGAGGACTGGAAGTACGTGGCCATGGTGATCGATCGCTTGCAGCTGTACATCTTCTTCATAGTGACCACTGCTGGGACAGTGGGCATTCTGATGGACGCCCCGCACATTTTCGAGTACGTGGACCAGGATCGCATCATCGAGATCTATAGGGGAAAGTAAGAGGGAGCGAGGAGTCGTTGAAGCAGCCCGGGGCTGATTGAAATGGTTAACAGCATTGCAAACGCAACAATAATAAGCAGACACGAGGTATTGGGGACGGAAGAGAACAATGAAAAATTGCAACAATTAGTGCGGATTTTTAGATTTTAATAATTAATAATGAACACTAAACGATACTTGCTTGCGCAGCATTAACACCTAAACTAACTAATATCGACTCTTTTTGGTAAACACACACGAATCGGAACACTAAACACTGGACACTGAATAGTTGTCGAGTAACACGAAGGCAAATAACTCACCAGCAACAATGTTAAACAAGTAAATCAAAAGAAAAACAAACAAAACCTAGTGGAATTGTGAGTAACTTTATAATTTTTAAAACCGAACTTAGCTAATATAGAAATACATATATAGAATGAAGTTTAGTTTAAGGGCAATAATCAGTGGAACTTTGTTATGTTGTGCCAGACTTAAACTTAAGTATTTCCATTTTACGCATGAGATCTAAGAATGGAAGCCCAGTGAATCGATTTGTAAATGCTTCTCTAATTAATCGGTGCCTCCGGGTCACCAGAAACCAATAAAAATGCAAAGGTTAATTAACGAATCAAGCTATGCATGCATTTTTTATCGATTGTAGCAGGCCGCATCGCGCATACGCCGCGTGTTACGCGCCAAGTCAATTGGCTTATTAACTAATTGTTATGGGCACAACATTTTATTGACCAACTGGAGAATGTCGATTCAAATGAGCATCGATTGTTCAGTTTGCCCACGGCATTAAGCATCAGCGAATTATGTAAGCACGATTCTAGCAGATTCAACAGATCTTGGCCATATGTGATAGTCGTAAAAAGTTCGCACATTAATCATACGCCCACGTGGCCGGTGGTGTGAATTCTGTCGGACCTAATTGGCCAAACACACAAATGGCCAGGAATCGCCTTTGGTTCCTGGTTGTAGTTCTCTTGGCAAAGCTTTTCCAGCTCGGGCCCCCCTATCTGTAGCCAGAGATCTCCTCCATCTTCGCCAGTGACTACATCAAAGGTTGCAGCATCGCCATCATCACGGCGCTGATGACGACGAGCCAAAGCCACTCGGGCTGAGAGACGTTTGAGCCGAAACTCGTCTCGCTGGCTGACTCAAAACTTCGGCATCCGCTGAGCGGTCGGAGCGCCGACTTGGCCAACTTAGGGGCTGCTCCCGGCCAGGCCGGTATAAATGCGCCAAGGGAGAACATTTGGGCACCATTCGATTTCTGATTTTGCAACGAAGACGTCGCCTCGTCTCCCAAGCCACCTGGATAAGCCATCTCGTGTGCGGTTCGTCTGCGAAACCGGTCATAAATCGATCCGCTGTTTCGTTTTTGTGTAGTATCGCGTCGCGTTGGGAAAACTCGGAAAACCCGCGCTCAGTTG
Source organism: Drosophila tsacasi (assembly GCA_018904565.1). Taxonomy (NCBI): domain Eukaryota; kingdom Metazoa; phylum Arthropoda; class Insecta; order Diptera; family Drosophilidae; genus Drosophila; species Drosophila tsacasi. The sequence goes on along the minus strand of JAEIHY010015457.1, from coordinate 27,893 downwards.
AAACCAGCAGAAATGGTGAGTTACTGACCAGCCCGCCAACCCGGACTCTCGTCATCCTCATCCGTCATCCGTGTTTCTCTGCAGCGCTGCTTCCTGCCCCTGGTGGCCCTGCTCTTGGCAGCGGGTGTCCACGCGGATGTGTCCCACCTGGACACGGATCTCCAGGAGGATGGCTACCACTACAAGCAGCCCTCGGTGCCCTTTCCGTCGCCGGACTCGGGCAACGGCATTGAGGACTCGGGAATAGGAGGACCAGGACCAGGACCAGCGCCCTCTGCCCCGGCTCCGTCGTACGGACCGCCGCAGACGCAGCCACCACGTCCTCCTCCGCAACCACTGCCCTCGGCTCCAGCCCCAGGATCTTCCTACGGACCTCCTCAGACGCAGCCTCCTCGTCCTCGTCCTCAGCCGCAGCCCACTCCTACGGCTCCGGCTCCTTCTTATGGACCTCCTCAGACGCAGCCTCCTCGTCCTCAGCCGCAGCCCACTCCCACAGCTCCGGCTCCTTCTTACGGACCCCCCCAGACACAGCCACCTCGTCCTGCGCCGCTGCCCGTGCCCACTCAGCCTGCTCCTTATAGACCTCCCCAGACTCAGCCTCCATCGCCGCAGCCTGGACCGGAGTACCTGCCTCCGGATCAGCCCAAGCCACGTCCCACCCCATCGCGTCCGCAGCCACCGCCACCGCCTCCGCCCAGGCCGCAGCCTACTCCAGGATACGGACCACCGCCGGCACCTCCAGCACCACCAGCACCCACTCCAGGATACGGACCACCGCCAACGCAGCAGCCGCCACGTCCACAGCCTCCGCGTCCCCAGCCGCCCAGGCCTCAACCTCCTAGCCCGCCGCCGCCACCACGCCCCTCGCCAGGAGCTGAGTACCTGCCGCCTCCCGGAGAGAACGAGGTGACCCCGCCGCAGGCGCAGCCAACCGCTCCGGCTCCAGAGTACGGACCACCACCATCCTCGCCACCTGCACCGCCACCAGGACCCACTTACCAGCCACGCCCGCCCACTCCGCCAAGCCCACCTGCACCAACCTACCAGCCCCGCCCACCGGCACCCACCTACCAGCCCAGCCCCCCTGCTCCACCACCAGGACCCACTTATCAGCCGCGTCCTCCGGCACCTCCAGCACCACCTGCACCCACCTATCAGCCACAGCCATCTTCGCCTCCCGCACCACCTGCACCCACCTACCAGCCGCGTCCGCCAGCACCTCCGGCACCACCCACTCCGGAGTACGGACCACCACCCACTAGCGGCGGAGAGGAGGCTGGATCCCTGGGACCCGATGGCTACAACTACAACAAGCCTGCCAGACCCTTTACCTTCTAAAAAAGCCGCTCTTGTGCCCATCACTGTCCCGTGATCCACCATTGGATTCACAGCCCGCAACTCAAATCTTTTCCAAATAAAAACAAATCTCGAAAGCCAAAGCTGGATACGTCACTCACTCGGGGGATTCGCTGGCAGGTCAATGTCCCAGCATAAATGGTGACCTTCTGGGTAATCACTTTTTGACAGCGGCAAGTGCATTGAGAGAAAAATTCAGAAAGGAAATTATAGAGTTTTAATAGGTACTGAGAAAGATATTTTTCCTATTTTAGAAAGGGAAAATATAAAAAGGATAGTCTTGCTGAATTTTGATATATATTTTGTATATTCTTTGTTTAATCCTAAATAGGTTTCAGTAGGCTTCGGTATATTAAAGGTTCACTGACAACGAATTATCATTTTATCATAATTTATAATTTTAAATCATTTTATTTTATCTTTAACCTTAAAAGGTGCCTGGATCCCCAAAACGTTTCTTGTATTTTCAAACAGCATAACAAAAAATAAGCATTTAAATGGTAAAATTATCCGAGAACGGCCCATTATTTTTTTCAAGTAGGCAGATGGCCTAGCCAAAATACCAGCAGTTCAAGAGCAGTCCCCAGACTGCACCACCCAGTGGAGCACGGAGCACGGAGCCGGCGGCTGGTGTCCAGTTGGTAGGTCAAATCAATCAAACCTGGGGGCGCCATAAATCAGAGGCGGAAATTCCGAGAGCGTCAAGCAGCCGTGAACGTTCTCAGGCCGCCGTTGTTTGCAATGTCTAACTATAAACCCATAACGACCATATATATATATATGTTATAGGTATATATTTTTGCGAGAGCCCATAACGACTGCAACTGCATCGCATCCATACATGGGCCACTCAAGGTACCGGCTGAGCCAAAATAAATATGAGCAACTGCGAGCCGATCGATGATCAGCACCACGATCGGCGACTACTCAATTCCCACCGACTCTCAGTCCGTTGCCAGGTTCATCAGTCATTTAGTCAATATGTCGGCGGGCCTAGTCAATAAATTGAGTTAGCCGTGGCAACTTCATTAGGTTGCCCAAAAATAAAGATAAACAAGAAAAACTGCAGTGGCGTCGTCGTCTTTGTCGTCGTCGCCGTTGTGGGTTGTGCAACGATTTTCCAATAGGGCTCCGCGAGGGGGTGGCTATGGCATTAGGGGGGTACTGCCACTAATTACATAAGCACTTGCACGGCGGCCTTCAATTTCGCTGGACAGAAGGCGCCCTAAGCCCGGACCGATCTGAGCCATTTGATTAACGTCTTAACGAGCGGCCGGCCTGGCCTGGCCTGGCCTGGCTTGGGTGTGATTTATGTTGTCAGCCATCGGATCTGCAGCTGCACTTAGTCTTGGCTTTTTGCGTGATTTATGATTGCAGCACGGCACTTGAAAAGATTCGGCATGACAAGGGATTCGCCACGCATTGTTTGCCTTGCCTCGATAATTATGCGATGGCAATTACTGGAATCCAAATAGAGCCAAAGTGGACGGCATAGGCCCGAAAAGCAGAGCTACTCGCTCACCCGCTGACCTTAACTAATTTCGCCCGTGCTAACCAGATGGGATGGTGCTGTGGCTGATGAATCCGCTTACGATTCCGATTCTCATTCCATCCGGGTGTAAATTTCCCAAACAAGCTATTAATATTCCCTCGGCGCCGCAATCAAACGAACACGCAAATGTAAATGCGAGTATATAAATATTAAGTCATTCTAAATAAAATGAAAGCGGCAAAACCAAAAATAAAAAATAAATAATAATCATCTTCTTACCCGAGGGCGAAATTCTCATCTCGTCTTCTTCATCGTTCATCTCAAATTTCCAATTAATTCCTCAAAACTTATTCCGACAGGGGCTAATCGAAAATATTAATGGACATATTATAATTATGACTTAATAGACAGACAATAAAGTCACACAATGATTTATGCCGATGCCAAAAGTCGTAAACTCGAAAATAGCACCTGTTCCCGCCTCGCTAGAAGTATCAAGAAATATTGCGCATACGCAACGTGCGCCGGCGATATTCTTGCGAGTTATGATGCGTTCGCTGCATTGCCTGGCGTTACGTTCGCCGCCTTGTAAATCAATCACTGGCGAAATTGCCCTTGGCACAGTTTTGCTTCCATCTGTTTTCAATTCCCCTCATCTTTGGGTGTTTTTTTCTGCTGTTGTCTCGGCTCATAACTGTTCAATTGTAAAACTAGCAACGCACTCAAACGTTTTCGTCTTCGAGGCATTGCGTACGATGATTTGTGTCGACGGCACCGCCAAGCAAAATATGAATCAACCCGCCAGCGGTGTTCGAGGGGATCCGCGAGGGGGGAAAGCAAGCAAAGCGCCGGAATGCCGATGAAAATCACTCACGCATGTAAATGCACAGGGAAACATTTTGGAAAGCTACTAAAATATTTTTTAAATGGTTTTTAAGGTGCTGACTAAAACTTATCATAATTTAGGAGTCTTATTTGCGGATTTTATTTAGGGAAAATTTGTAAAATTGACTTTTCTTTTCCTAATAGATTTGGAATAATTGTAAAATTATTATTTTATAATTAAAAAAAAATTTAAATATTATTTTTTATAATATTCATTTATATTATTGGAAACTGCTTTCCTACAAAATAAATTCTTCTTTTTAAAAGATAGTCAAATTTATATTTTAAAATAATTTTTAAAGGTAAACCCGTTGCTTTGTTTTATTGGCTTTATAATACATTTAATATTGGTTTAGAGAGTGGCGCTAATATATATTTTTTATTTGGCTTTTTTTTTTTATTTAAGCATGATTGGCCCCCTAATAAGTTGTTAGCCTAAATGTATGCTGAGAAATTGGTAAACAAATTATTTAAAGCCAAGCTTTAACTAATGCTGAATGAGTTGCCTACTATATAGCTGATTCAGGTTTAAATAAGAAGCTTAATTTAAGCAGTAGTAGTTTGAGCTTGCTTTAAGCTTTATTTCATGTTTGTTTACTTAATTTGGCAGCTTTAACTCAGTGGTTTGCTTTTTATTTGAGCTTAAACCGATAAAGTCTTTAATATGTTTATTATGATAACTAATGACAATAAAAGATGGTTTTTAAATATTCATTGAAAGCTTTGCTGTAGACACAGACAGACTTGTAACTAAATGAATGAATTTGATTTATTTAATAATTAATATTTTAATAGTTTTATAAGCAATCATTAATTTAAATTATCTACAGCCTCGAATCATAAAAATGTTAGCTCGATGCCGTTACTATTTTTAAACGCTTTTGCTATTTTTAAAATGATTAATATATTTTAATAATTTCCATAGGCATACATATAAATTGATATGAACCAAAAACCTCGATTTATGTCGATTTGGCTAAAATGTCTTCACTATTTTTAGACATTTATTGCTATTTATTTATTTATTTTTGAGATGATTCATTTAAATATTCGATCGGCAATCAGCATACACCTCGATTTAAGCCAGCTGATGTCTCAATTTATAGCTCTGCACGCGAGATTCCGCATAATCCATTTGCCGCTACAACTTCCTTGTCCAATTGACCGATATTGCCGCCCCGCCGAATAATAAATCCCCTCGCCACCACACTCCTCAAGTCGCATGGCTATATCGCATTAACAGCAAATTAATCAATTGCTAATAGATGTTTAACAACTGTTAACCTTCCCGGCGAGCATTCATTCAAGTGGCTTGCGAATAAATCAAGCCGCAGACAGCGGCGATTAATGATTAAACGCTGTGATTCTGCTGAGCGTGAACAAAATCGTTTAGCAGCCAAAAATTGGCAATTACTCGGTTTTGCTTGGCCTGGCCAGTGGGCTCTCCCGGCCAAGAGAGCTCGTGGCCTAAAGTGAATAGCCAGAAAATTGGCTTAGCCTTTGTTCAGGATGATTGCCCGTGTAAGCGATTTCGTAGACTTTTCAAGATTTTCAATGCAGACCGCTGTGGGCGCCAGTGATTAGCATAATACCAAGGCATTGGCCATACATTTTGCCCGCTCTATTAAATTTTAATTATAAAACGAACAAAACGCCAACATTAATCAAGCACGGCGACACGCACAGCGGCGCAGCGAATAAATGCAGAAAAAGCGTCAAATATGAAGTCAAGTGGATTAGTCTAGATCGATCCAAAATTCATTCATTCGGTAAGCCCCAGAGGGCGGCTTTGTCACGCAAATTTATTGAATGCTGCTTCTGACTGGCTTTTAAATGCACTGGAAAAAAATGCAGGCTAAATTTAAAGATATACATGAATGGATAAGAAGAAACATTACTTTGACTGATCGATTTTATAGTTAACGAATAAATAGTAAGATTGTAAGATTATTTATTTCGGGAAATTTATATTTATGAGTTCTGTATAATATGTATTGTATAAAATGTCAAGAAATGTTCAAAAACATATTTATATTGCAAATATTTGTTGAATGTGTCATTTAGCTAGAGCAATATGCTTCATTGCTTAGTTGTAGGCAACATTTTGTCAAGTGTGACTTAGTGTTGCCCTAAAAGATGCTGGCCAGCGTGAAGCAATTAACGGCATATAGTCTGGGCCACCGATCCATGTGGGTCGTTGTCTTGAGCACTGACAGCACTTGTCACACCAATCCATAATGGATGTCAAAACAGACAAAAACAGCAGCTTCGACAGCCGTCACAATGGATCACCGGCACCAGCTCCACAAAGCTGGCCCGAATCTATGCAAATGCAGAGTCAACAATGGCCAACACGACGAATCCGATTGAAAAGGCAACACGCATAGCAGTTAATCCAATGTTTACAATCTCTTTACAAATTTTGACCTTGGCCTTACAGAGACAAAGCGCAGCAAACGGCATCCGAGTGGAAACAATGTCATAGCAGTTAGTCAAATCGACGGAGAATCCTCATCTGCATGGCTTCTCCAGATGATCCTCTCCTCTGACTCACGGCAGGTGCGAAACCGAGGAGAATTTTACAGAAATCCGCAGACAGAGCGGCGACTGGGGCCCAAGAAGAAGAACGAACCTTCATCATCGCTGTTAGCCCCGTGGGGCTAATCATTGTCATAATCTCTGTCCGAATAAGAACCAAAGAAACGGGTTTTGCTAATGGCCATTAACCGTCCACCAAGCCTTAAATTCGACCATAATAATCAGCATTTGCATTTGTGCAAATTGACTAGAATGGCTTATACTTATAAATATAGAGATATAAATATACATATGTATAAAAACTTTAATACCAACCCCTCATTGTGTTCTTCCCGAGCGAGAACGGGTTGACTCGGCGGCAGTTTGTCACCGAACTAGATCGGCATGAATGAAATCTGATCGATGGCCTGTTTGCCTGACTCGTGACTGCCCCTTTCGAATCACTCCATTAGCCGTAAAAGCTTAATGCCATTTTTATTGGGGCAATTTTTCAGAACTGAAGTTCCTAGATTACAGCATCTTCAAATCTTCGGCCGGCAGAGTATTCTCGGGTATACTCTTCGCGGGAAGTGTTTCCGTCTCCGTATTTGTATATGAACCCTCTCTCTAAATGCTTATCGCGGTCTTAATGTTTTTTGACTCTGCCTAATGAAGTGGAGAATGTGACCTCTATTTGTGAATTATAACTAACCAGTTTAGATTCGAGTTCCCAATGCAGGCCAAATTCTAAGTTTATTACCATAAAATTAGTCATATTGGTCGAAATTCAATAACAAATTTGTTTTTATGATTCTACTTGAAATATATAACCTTTTGTGGCTTATAGGAAATACATTTGGGATTGTTTTCATGATTTTTATAGTAGTAATTTAATTAAAATACAGGAGCTTACAATAAAAGCGTTTTTATATGATAATAAAATATTATTAAGGCAAATGCTGGATGCTGAGAAACAAATTTATTTCATTACTAATTAGTGATTTTAATAATCATTTTTAAAGAATATTATACGATTTCAAAGGAAGCTCTTTAAATAGAAACAAAATAAAATAAAATTATTAAATTACCCAAAGTGTTTTTAAAAATGAATTTTTTCTATAATATTTCTGTAATATAAATACATGGTTAGGAAACATTTTTTATACAAAAATGTTAATATGCTGGTAACAACTTATAATCATATCAAGCAGTATAAATCACTTATTTTATATGACAATATCAACTTCAGCTATTCGGGTAAATTTAATTCTCACTTAAAGCTTGTGTTTAAATTTATTATTGATTATTTTCAGAGTCAGAGTTCAAAATGCCAGCTCACCTGGCTGGCTTCATCGATTTTGACGGCACGAGCCGGCCAAAAAGGTGCCAAAAGTGGCTAAATTGCTCAGGTTCACAGCCACCGACGTCGCGACGTCTCTTTTTTTTGTCTTTGGACGATGCTTTTGGCACCTCAGGCGGCATCGATTTCATTGTTTGCTGTTGTTGCGAAACAAATTATGGGGGGAGATAATAAAAAACTAATTATTAAGTTAAACAATGATTAGATGGGGCCTCTTTGTGGCCATTCTCATTCCCATTCTCGGTCGCCTTTCAACTCCCATTCCCATTGCCGCTCGGCTATTATTTTATCTCGATTCTGGCTAATTTCAATAATTAATTTATGCTTCCCATTAAATGTTAACGTTCTTCTGCGGACGCTTTCACTGTGCGCGTGTCCCGGAGCCCGCCTGTTTGTCTGGGACTGGCGATCGATTGGAACCAGAATAATCTTCGAAAAAATCTGCCTTGCCTTGGCGACGGCCAAATAAAATATAAATAAATAATTATAAACCCCCTGGCTCCGATCCAGAGAGTTCGCCGCCAGACTGTAGGTCAAGTGGCTGATGTACGATAATTGTTAAGCCATTTATTTCGTCAAATGCAGAGGCGGAAACGAGACTAAGCATCAACGTTTGTGGTCTATTTCGAGACAATTTATTGCGGCGGTTATAAATCTGTCAAGTACCCCGTCTTTTGGAGGTGTTGCAATAAATATTTCTGGGCCTAGATCACCACCGATGCCAAGTCCAAGGGGTCGCCCGACTGGGCCAACCTGTTTGATGCGCCTTTCGAAATACTTATTTCGACAAGAGTATGCCAGAGTTTCCAATTGTCTCCTCAAGATGATATATTTGCCGTGCCTCGCTTGTTGTTTGTTATAATTTTTTGCGTAAAAATATTGAATATTCATAATGCCTCTCTGGTCTGTTTCGTGAATGTGAATGTGCGGAAGCTTGTACAAATATAAAAATTCCACAAAATATTTACGAACCATTGTGCCGAGACTCGTGATAAAAATAGACGGGAAAGCGAAACTTGCTAGAGAATGAGAATCTTTGCCCCGCGACAAGGTCAATAATCACATAATGATTACAGAAGAACTAGCCGAATTCTCTAACCAAAAATCGCTCAAAGCTTCCTCTTTAGTTCTATTTATGAAGACAGATGTCAAGAAGTGACACGAAGCGCAGAAAATGTTTTATATTTCTCCTATTCACACGCGCATATTCAAATGCTAAGCTGGCGGTGAGATAACGAGGCGTGTCTTGCCCAAACAGAGAGATCTCTTGGTAACCGAGCATACATACATATTTAGCGGAGCCCAGGTGGGCATCTATTGTGGTCCTTATCAGGTGATGCGGATCGCTTGTAAACACACGCCCAGCCGGACAACATCTAGCTTGGAAATTCGTATTTATGGCCCCGCTTAACCCCCGGCCGGACAACAGGTCGCATGCTTAATATGTCTGAACGCTTAGGGCAAAACAAAACGATTCTCCGGGGGCACGTGAAGGCGACTGGATTCTGGCTATCGACAGGCATGGAGTCATAAATTAAGAGAATTTTCGATTACCGGCATTTAGACGAAGCTCCTACGGCGGCTCATGGCTTTTGATTCACTCGGTGCGATCTCTCCATTTCAGGTTCCTATATGCAAATTCATCGAAATTGTCGTTGTCGTTGTCGCTTCGGTTCCGGCCCCAAAAGACACGATGATGGAAAGATCACAAACATATTAATATTATATCTGGGCATTAACATAAATAAGAGTTCGCTTATAAAAATGTTATCACTGGCTGGGAACTGCATCGAACCATATAAAACATACATCAGCCCCGCCCTTGTCATTGGTTTATGGTACTCTTTGATTACCGATCGATCCGATTCGAGAGAAGAACCCTGCTTTTCTCATACAAATGACACATTTTGCAAGTCAAATATCGGTGACTCAATAGACAATGGCCGCAAATGGCATAAACAGCCAATAATGAATGTTTCGCTGGAGATCAAATTTATGAATGTGAAACCCAAGACGCCAGCGACCAAAGCATTATTAATTACATTTTGAATTTTCTAATAACCGTAAAAACACACAATAAATTGTTTATTTTTTTTGTTCATTACTAGACTTTATGGGGGGATTATGAAAAAGGCTGCATATATATAGTGTTTCCCATGTTCCTCGTCTTGGCTGCCGTTGACAAATGTACCATCAATCAATGCAGGTGAAAGGCAGCCGAAATGATGTCACATGACCGGGCCAGAACTATTTTAAAGTGGGCTCTAATACACTGGTCTTTAGTGTTGTGCACATTCATGGTAACGTCTTTACAATGTCGAAAACATATTAACCATTTCCTGTGTTTGTGCCACTTAATCGTTTTGGGGAAGACCTTGATATCGAACAAATCATTTTTATTGGCACTGCATCTTTGGCTCAAGTGGCTTCATTCACTTGACGGTGGCAGGTGAATGTATTTCCCCACACACACACGCACGAGGAACGGAAATGATGTATGCCCAAAAGCCGTTAAATTCGCTTATTGTTGCCACTAAGGTCAAGAGAAGATACAAACAATCATGCCAGCCAACGATTAAATGGCCGAAAGAGAGGGCTACCAGGTCGGCGGGCCGGCCAGATATCTGGGCATCTGCAGATGGGCAAACAATCTCCAAATTGACATGATAAAGTCAAAATACGTTTATTGAATGGCACAAGTGTTTGGTATAATTAGCAGCAGTGCTGCGTTTCGCTTATCCCACACACATGACTAATCCTCCCTGTTTGTTAGGTTTTTCGGGGAGCTTAGCATACTTGCATGGATCCACTTGGGTGGAAAAATATTATTCCAGCAAAATGTTATGCAAATTATTTCAAGCAGGAGCCAAAACAAAAGACTCAGGCGACGAACCACAATTGAGGCACGCGCTATGAGGCGACAGCAGGCGATAGAATCACAGTATCTGCACTGAGGGAAATCAGTAGTGATATATTGTTATTCGCAAGTCATAGAACTATCCAGTTCTCTGGTTATTTTAAGCTACAATTTCTCGAAAAATGTGCAGTATTTTGACTTTTTATATAAAACCAAACGAAAGACTTAGAAAACGAACTTTATTGGTAATCAATTCGTGTTCTTGAAGGAAAGAGGATGAGCAAGTTGAAATGCACTGGGAAAAATGGGATATGTTTATCATTTAATATTTTTATCATAATTTTAATTCAATATTTTAAATATAATAATTAGAATTAGATACGTTTTAAAATAAAAAAAGGTGCCTTTATCTAAGCTTATATATTTTCAAAAATAGTCTTTTTTTCCAGTGCATATTTACGATCTTCTGATTGTCTTGTGACCTGTCCATGCGTCATGGCACGTGACGACACCGAAGTGATTGTCCAAAGGGACCAACCGGCACCTCAAGACCCATCAGCAGCCTCTTCTAGCCGCAGTTTCTTCTCATTTCGTTTCATTTAATTTGAATTTTGATTTGAATTGCCGAAGCCTTTTATTCGTTAGTTGTTGCTGTTGTTTCTGGTGCTGAGCGGTGCTGCTTCTGCTTCTGCTGTTAGTATTTTGTTGTTACCTTATTTATATCGCCGTGTGCGGTTTGTGTCTCATCGGGTTTCGGTTTCGGTCTCGGATTTTGGCGGTCAGACCAGACTCTCTTAGACCCACGTACCGAACTGAACCGAACCGGACGGATCGGACCGAGCCGGCGATATAGTATAAATTTCATACCCGCTGACCAGCTCATCATCATTTGTGCTTTGAACTTCTTAAGTGTAAATTGCTCGTCCGCATCTGCTCGAGAAAATTTCGTGACTGCCCCCAAAAACCAAAATCTATCAAAAATGGTATGTGATCCTGGCAATAAGAAGGACCCCGAGTCCTAGTGATCCGCTCTCCTGACCAAGCAGGATATGAACTCCAGACATAAAAAAGTGAATAGTGAACCAGAACTGAATTTGAAAGCGAACCCGAAATAACTATTACTGTCAAGTGCTCCCCAACCCAAGCTCAAGTGCCCGAAAACGACTTCATCAACGCGCTGTCCCGAATCGAGTGGCTCTCGGGACTCGATTCACTTCACACCCGTGCCGGAGACACGCACATAATTATGCTCCAGAAATAGCTCCAAAAATAGAAGCACCTCTCACTAGAATTCTTTTTTTGTATTTCTTAATTGTTACCCTGTACAATTTTCAGTATCATAGTTGTCCTAATGCGATAGATGGATAAAAATGGATATATTTAAACGAGAAAGGATTTGTTATCCTTAAAGGATTTAGTAACTCAATATTTGAACTATATTTTTTTATTAAATTTTCTTAAAATAGAATTGAAATATTATAATATATATATTTGTATAGAGTCCTTAAACTTTCTTCCTAACTAACTCCCCTTTTGGACGAAAGACCAGGAAATCGAGATAGAACAAAATTTTATTTGTATTTATATTAATTTGCTTAATATTATTAGTGTCTTTAAACCTATAAAAAAAAATTATGTATTTAATTTCAACTATTTCCAAACTCATTAACATTTTGCTAGATGAAACTAAAGTGCGCTCGTAATAATTTTTAGGTAATAAAGTAGACAGCCGTGCAAAAATATATCTTTTTCGAGGCTTACAATTTGTAATTAATAATTTGTCTGCATTCACACTGAGGTCAAGGACTTTTAGTATAGTACAAATTCTAATCATAAATAAATACAATACAATTTTCCCTCCATTTCCTTGCAGAAATTCTTCATGCTGTTGGCCTTGGCCCTCGTGGGTGTTGCTTGTGGCGCCCAGCTGCCCGACTCTGCCACCCAGGGACCCAATCCTCAGGATATTGCTACTCCTGAGCCCGAGTACATTGACATTGAGGATCCTGCACCGGTGGCCGCTGCTCCTGCCCCCCGTCCCGTGGCTGCTCCTGCTCCGCGTCCGGTGATCGCTGCTCCTGCACCCATTGCCCGTCCCGTGGCTCGTCCCGTGGTCCAGTCCTTCGTCCAGCAGCCCGTGCAGCATCAGCAGATCCTGCAGCGCGCCCAGTATCTGGCGCCAGTGGCCCAGCAGATCCAGGTGGCTCCCGTGCAGCAGCTGGTGGGGCACACGTACAGCAGCAGGGCCGGCTACCAGTACCGTCGTCCAGTCTATGTAAGACGCTTCTACCGCCTGCGCCGCTACTAAGATGGGCGGCTAGCTCTTAACTATATTTAATACATGCTCGACACTCCTAGTAATCCCTCCTATATCTTGTCGTTTCTCTTCCCTCTCCCACTCCGAACTCCGAACTATCCGCACCAAAACTTCAACCAATCCGAACCGAATCAAGCATTAACCAATTTCCAAAACCACGCACCCATTACCACGCACTGAAAACCCACTATCTCCAACTATCCAACTATCAAAACTACCCAAATATCGTTACCTAATACAACCCTAATCCTAGAACGAACCCATCAAAGAAACGACGAACAAGAACACGAACAAGCCAAGATCAAAAGCATAAAGAGCGAAGTACAAAGAGACAAATGATGTTCTTAAGACAAAGTTCGAAAAACGAAGTATTCAGTTATTGTTGAATTGCCAAGTAAAGTACGAAAAAATAAACGTAAATTATTTGTAAAAAAATGATAAACAAATTTCGATTCCGAGTTATTTCATTCACCTGCCAAGGCCAATCAGCCTCAGTCGGGGTATCGCATCGCAACGGGCCTTAATTGTATTATTCACAGCTCATTAAGGCGCAATAAAGTGTGTCGAAATAGTGGAAGATTCGTTCTCGATTTGATGAGTGCCCCCCGTCGGCGTGGGCTCCTCATTAATCACGGAATGCCATGAGGAAAATCTGTCTGCCTGTCTGCATGAGATCTCTGATATCTCCGGCATTTGCATACGGAAGCTGCGCAGAAGTACTTGTGGGCAAAGTATTTGCGCACCGTCTTATTACCTAATATATACAGTATAATATAAATATATGTATGTGGTTTAATTTCGGTGTTGCGTGGCGCTCATTAAGTGAAGCGACTTCTTCGGGCCAATTAGATATAATTAGATATGCAGGTTCTTGCATGAGTCTTGGCGGCTCGTAAACAAATAGGAATACATAAATCTAGTGGAATACTTTCAAAATACATTAAATTTAACCGGTTTAAGCCTCTGCTAAACCTGCTAAGTTGTCCCAAAACACACGCCAGAACACACACTAGATCGATGGAAATGCTCGAAGTGTAAACAATCCGTTTTAAAAGCCATACACACTGCGTCTGTTCGGGTGAGACAATATGCTATTGATTGATGGATTGATTGTCAATTTGATTGCCTTGCCTCCGCTTCTATTCAGGGGCATTAACAGCCACTTTTGTCTATGAACTATGACAAACTGGGTGTCGATCTATCCAATCCACTCCATTCCTTTGTGTGCCAGTGATGACAGCGATGCTTCCGTCTCCGGCTGGGATTTCTGGCTCTTGGATTCCCTGGGTCAAGTGGAAATTATATGCCTTGACCTCGCTGTTCGGTAATTAATTACAGAGATTTACATTGACCGAGAGCGCACCTCGATACAATCTCCGGTATCAATTACTAGATAATAAGCGTGGTTCTGTTTGATTAATTAATTTATTATGCGGAAGAAATTTTGTTTCATGAAGGAGTGTTTCCTAGAGATAACACTGTAATTGATTATATAAATTTATATTAATTTAGCTAGTAATACCTAAAACCCAAACATATTAATAAATAAACCTGAAAAAACACTTTTCGTTGTTATAAATATGTACAAAAATGACTTATTTTATTTACAATTTTAAAGGATGCTGTTGGCTATATTTGTCAAAACTTGCATACTTATAAAACAAACTGTTATACTTAATCTTTATGGCATATATTCGGGGTTCAGTTTAATTGGGGAATTTCTAATATATTTGGCGTGGAATTATGCTATAAAAATTTAGAGTTTAAATCAAATTAATTATTTCAAACCACACAAAACCACACAAAAAATACAAAATCTGTAAAACGAAAGAGTAGTATTTGTTTTCATTATAACAAAACCTTCGTAAATATAAAGTTATTTTATTGTTAATTAATATATATATTTTTAAAATTTGTAAATCAAACTATTGACAATAAACTATACGTTTTTTGTTTAAGCTGAAAGGGAAAACTTCACTTAATTATCTGTTTTGGAAAAACCAATAAAAAGCAGCCGCCTATTAGCATTTGATATATTAACATAGTAATAATAAATTGAATTTTGTAGATACATTATCACAATTAGAAATCAAAATTGGTTCCCCACCAACCATATCAGCTACGTAATATAGGTACTATTAGAACACAAATAAACTCATACATCTACATTGAATCCAATAGAAAATTACAAATACGAAAGTAGTTATGATTTTCCAGAAACTAGCATATAAGTTAGCAGTCACCTTATGGCATTTGCTATAATAATAATTATTTAATTTCGAATAGTTAACACAAATTAAAAATCGAAATTTTTGTTTTGATTTTAATCGTTTATTTTAAGATTTATATTATTAACAACATGAGATTATCACAAATTAATTGAGCATACTGTGCGTATGAGTAATATAAGGATGCAATTATTGCTCATTCGCACAGTACGCACATTTAACCCCAAAAAAAAGGACAACAAAAATAAAAATAGTTATGATCTGCCTAGAACAAGCCGATACAATAACAGCCACCAATTAGCATTTGGTATATAATGCATCAACAAAAATGTCGTGCCTCAAATGAGGAAACAAATAGTTGGTTTCATTAGTGGCGAATGCGAATCGAATAAGAAACAGGCTAGACAACTGCCTGGCTGACTGGGGTCATCAGTTTTGCTTTCTAAAAACTAAAGTCGCAAGCCGAAAATCGAAAAACGAAAATCTAAAACCGTTGATGAGAGAGATAATTTATGGGCCGTGTTTATTCATTTAAACGGCGCTACTAAGAGCAACAACCGTAGATAAAGCTCTTAGGTAAATCATTCTTGGGCGTCCAGCGAAAGATAAACGTAATAATCTAATTAATTTGCATTTGCTGACAGAGATGAAGGAACGGGTTGCCGGCCATTAGATCATGCAATCGATTTCCATAAAGCAATTCATTTTGTCAACAAACGTTCTTCTTCAGTACCGAAAACAAAACCAAAAATAAAATAATAGACTCAACTTCCTGATCGCATTAGTTTCACTTTCACGGCACCGTGGGCGGACTTAAGAATCTGCGGGGGATCTGCGGGTGTATCAGTATTCACACCTCCAACAGTGCCAGCGATTGTCTTGGAGCAATTAAGGCATTGTTATAAATTATAAAACCGTCGTTTATTGGAGCTCAGCCACAGCTCAGGCCATAAAATTAGAGCTTATGGCCGTTATGGCTGCTCACTTCAATTACTCAACGTTGGTTTTGTTTGGGTTTCTCTGGCGAGTCAATAAATCAAGCCGGAATTGGATACAGAGCATTACTCAGTCCCAAAAAGAAGAGATCAGAATGAAACTGTTCTGCCGAGTTCAAAGATATTTTTAGCCGGCATTTATGCATGAGGCACTTGAGCCGAGTTCGCGGTCGTGTTCTTGGCCCCTCTGGGACATCGAATTTTCCCCAGATCCCCTTGGATATTTTCTGTTACCAAGAAATGAAGCTAATAAAAGAATTATTTTACGTTTGACAGTGCAAAGCTTTATTCGTTTTTTAGTGCAGACTCGGTAAACAATAAATAACTACAGGTAAATACACGCGACATTGGAAGACAACAAACAAATGGCTAGGGATGATCGGCGCTTAGAAGAGGAACGGCTGGGCTGGGGCGTCATAGTGGTAGCCATCCTCGCTCTTGGGCTCCACGATCTCCTGGGGCGGCAGATAAGTGTTCACGGGCTCCTCCAGGGGTGCGGCGTACGAGGGGACCGGGATCTTGAAACTGGGCACCAACGGAGCCACATAGCGCGGCTGCTGGGGCACGGGAGCAGGAGCAGGAACAGGTGGCAGATAGGCTGGCTTAGGCGGATCAACCCTCACAACTGGTGGTGGAGGAGGCAGATAGGCTGGCTTGGGGGGGTCAACTCGGACCACAGGTGGAGGAGGAGGCAGATAGGCGGGCTTGGGTGGGTTGACCTTCACCACTGGTGGTGGGGGAGGCAGGTAAGATGGCTTCGGGGTCCTCACTACCGGCACCTCGGGCTTCACGGTCGCAGGCGGCAGATACACTGGCGGAGGCTTGGTCACGGGCTTGGGCGGCAGATAGCTGGGAACTGGAGCAATAACGCGCACGGTCACTGGCTCCGGAGGCAGATAGGCCGGAGCAGGAGTGGGCAGGTCAAAGGGAATGCTCGGCGGTTCGTAGTTGTAGCCAGGATGATCATGATGATCATGATGATCGTGGTGCTCGTGGTGGTGGTCGTGTCCCAGGAGATGCGACACATCGGCGGCGGCCAGGGCCAAACTGCAAACTGCCAGGAGGAGGAGTTTCTGAAATATATATAACCAACGTTCTGAGATCTGTCCTATGAGTATCCTTGAGAGCGTGGAAATACCATTTCGTGGCTGGAACGTTCTTGCTGCGACGACTGCTTCTGCCCAAGTGATACAGTTTCCGGCAAGTGCTTCTTTATTTATACAGTTAGAGAACCCGAACCTGAACCCAGTGGCCGCTATAAAGCCGTCTCGCCTCGCCATTGCCATTACTTCCAAAACGCCAACGACGCTGTCGTCGCGAGAGACGATCTGGCTGCGATCTGGCTATATAACGCTATATGTCTAAGCCTGTCAGCCAAGCGGCGTTTAGGGGTCTCGCCCCTTTGACAGCCGGTATTGGCACGGGTATTGGTATTCGCGCATTGGTATTGGTATTGGGAATTGGCATTCAATTTTTTATATTAAATCTCTTAATTCGAAGTCATCTCGTTGCGTTGGCTTTTGTTTTTTGGCCGGTCGGAGAGCTCTTTATGGCTGGGAGCCATAAACGTGTTGGGGTTTACGATCTCCACTGCGTTTGCCAAGTATTTAAAATAGTTTTTGGTTAGTCAACGATCGGAATTTAAAGTTGAGCGCACTTTTGGGGCCACTCAAGCGGGTTTTCGAGAGTAAAGTGTGAGGAAAGAGCTAGGATTCCCTTATTAACAAATTTTCGAATATAAAACATTAATAAATTTGTTTACAAAATCCAAGATCTGAATTTCTAAAGGGTTTTTCCTTTGACTTCCGTCCGCATTACCTCAAAATTATAATTAGTTATTACAGTATTATCTAATACTACACAAACTGCTAAATTATCTTTAGCTTATTACGGTTTTATTTATAGTTATTACAGCTTAGGGTTTCAGAATACTTTGAAATCAAGTCAGACTCTTCTGTATAGTTTAAACATTAAAATCTCTTCTAAAACGCGTTTAAAAGTTTAATTATTCAGTTTTCTTGTTTTATAACTAATTTTAGTGACCGCACTCCTTGATTTTTATTTAATACATTCCAAACATAGCATCTTCAATCCTTTTTTGTGTTATTTTTATAGCCAGGAACATTTTAATGAACAGATATTCTGAGTCAGCAATCCAAGTTCTCTTAGAAACAAATACTAAGTTTTAATTAGTCTACTTCTGTGTTCAATAAGGAGTTCACAGATGAAACTCGTCCACTTCCCTGGCACCTTCTGAGTAAGAGCATCTCCCATTCGTTTTAAGATGAATTTATTAATTTAGTCTGCTCTTCTTTGAGGTTGACTTGCCCCATCTCGGTGATCTCTGGGCAACATTGAAAGAGGTCAACTGTCGCTCCATAGCTGCCGGCTGCAGTTGACGATTAGCGATTTCGGTTTCTGTAACAGACGCCGCATCCAACCAATCAATTCCTATATATATCCGTAGCCACAGCCAAAGCCGAGCATCATTTTTCATTCCCAAAGACAGTAATTATAGACACTGCAGGTGATGATCAAGCCGAACTAAAACTAAAATCGAAACCGAAGCCGAAGCTGCTTGGCTACTCCGGTTGATTGGCCGCAATTAGATTTGGGGGTCAGATCGATATCCACACGGATCCCTCGGGGCAGGGTGACAGCGATTTGGAGGCGACAGCTCTGACCTTGAGGATGGCGAAAGAGCGGGAGTGTCGCAACGTCTCTCTATGGGGCTGAAGGAATTAACCGCTCCATTAACTCCTCGTTTTTTGAGGTTTAAAATGCTTTTATTTTGTACAGCTTAAAGCTAGATGCAGGTGCTGGGTTTATGAGGTGGTGGGGAAGTTCGCGTGTGGTGCTGGGGTGATCCTAGTGCCGGAAGCGACGCAGTGGTGGCTTGTAATGGTATCCAGCGTCGACGTCGTGGCTCTCCACGGGCAGCGAGCTTGGTGCTGGACCCAGGGGCAGGGCGTAGGACGGAATGGGAATGTGGAAGTCCACTTCGGGCTGTGCTGGCGGCAGATACTGCTGCTCTGGCTTGGGGGGCAGGTACTTCTCCACGGGCCTGGGAGGCGGCAGATACTTCTCGACGGGCTTGGAGGGAGGCAGATACTTCTCCACCGGCTTGGCAGGTGGCAGGTACAGTCCCTTGGGCGCCACTGGTGGCGGAGGAGGTGGTGGCGGCAGGCTGGGCGCCACCTTGGGTGGCAGATACCTGGCCGCAGGGGCTGGGGGCAAGTACTTTACTTCGGGCGTGGGGGGAGGCAGATACTTGGTTTCCGGCTGCCTGGGAGGCAGATAGGAGGGCTTGGGAGCCAGGACTGGTGGAGGTGGTGGCGGAGGCAGGCTGGGAGCAACCTTGGGCGGCAGATACTTAGGGGCCACGGGCTCTGGGGGCAGGTACTGCACCTCCGGCTTCGAGGGAGGAAGGTAACTGGTCTTGGGCGGCGGAGGAGGTGGCGGTGGCAGGGAGACCTTGGGCGGCAGGTACTTCTGGCGCGGTTTCTCCGGGGCCCCATAGTTGTATCCACTGGGAATGTCGAACTTGGCCTCGTGGACATGATGGTGGTGATGGTGCGGCTCCGGCTGGAAGTGCAGATCGATGTGCAGATCGTGGTGATCATGACCAGCGGAGTGCGAGGAATGCGAGGAGTGGGCATCGTAGTGATCATGGTGATCGTGCTCGTGGTGATGATGATGGTCATGATGGTCGTGCTGGTGACCTCCGCCAAACAAGTGCGAGACATCCGCCCGAGCGCAAGTGGCCAATACGGCCAGAGCCAACAGGATCATCAGGGGTTTCTGCAAGACAAAAAGGGGCCCAATTAGGTGGACAAAACAACGAGCTTATCCTCTGGCTATTTACCATGGTCTCGACGAGATTATCCGGTGGATGTTGCTGCCGTTTGCCGACAACAGGTAGTAATGTCAATATCGCGGATGGCTACCGCTTTTATACCATCAATAGAGCAGCTTCCTCGAACTCAGTTTTCTTCACACTTTTCTCGGTTTTCTCGGTCTGAACTTGACGGTGGTCAATTATCGGCGTGTGGTATCTCCTCTCTACCAAACAATTAATGCCATTTCGGCCAAATTAGCTGCCCCAACAAAGCGGCTCATGAATATGCAGTGGCCAGCGACGAAATCCCACAGACAATTGACGGTGATTGACTCGGCCATCTGGACCACTTTGCCCCGATCCAGTCCCGATATTCGAAATGGAGGCGATATCAATGCAAATGGGGTTAACAAAACAGCATTTATTTGAGATACGTTTAGCCTTAACTTATGTAAACCTTAAACTAGTGTGGAACGATCAAAACAAAGTCATCCGGGGAAATTTTCAGTGGGTTCAGTCCAGTGGGGCGGTGCATCTTTTTTTTGTCTTTTTTTATAGGTTTTTCTCTTATTTCGTCTTAGAAGATGAATGCCTCGGATGGGGCTTCGTAGTGGTAGCCATGATCGGGCTCTGGCTCAGGCTCAGGCTGCGGGGGAGGGGGAGGCGGCAGGTAGGTGGGCACTGGCGTGGGGGCGGGAGTAGTTGTGGTGGTAGTAGTGGTGGTTCTTGGTGTAGGTGGTGGGGGAGGAAGATAGGTGGGAGCGGGAGTAGGAGCAGGTGTGGTGGTGGTTGTGGGAGGAGGAGGAGGCAGGTAAGTGGGAGCGGGAGTGGGGGCAGGCGTAGTGGTAGTTGTGGTCGTAGTGGTGGTAGTTGTGGGTGGTGGGGGAGGCAGGTAGGTGGGCACCGGCTTGGGGGGCAGGTAGGTTGGTGGCGGCGGCGGTGGAGGCGGCTCCGTGGTGCTGGTAATCACAAAGGGCACCTCCGGCTTGGGGTAGTCATAGCCGTAGCCGTGCTCGTGGTGCTCCTCCAGGAGCTCCAATGGCAAATGTGACACATCTCCGGCGGCGTAAGCCAGCAGACAAGTGGCCAAAATGAAGAACTTCTGCAAAATAAAACATAAATAAAAAATTAATTCGAAAATCGTTAAGTCCAGGTGATTTTCGAGCCCTAACTGACCACACTCACCATGTCCGTTATGATCTCGTCTAGGTCTGACACCTTGAGCTCTTAAACCGCAAATGATTGACCGTTCGCTCCGAAGTCTGTTTATTTATAGTAAAAATTCTAAAACAGTTCGACACTGTCCATGGCTTCAAAGGCCAATTATTATCATTTAAATCGATATCGCTCCGCTAGCCTCACGGCATTCTTTGTATCGGTAAACGTAAAGCGTATCTGTATCTGTATCTGCAGCTGTATCTGCGTTGTTTATATGAATGATTAGCGCCACAATGCTGCTCTGCTGCGTTGACAGAGGACAGAAGACGGAGGAGCAGCGAGCGTCATTGTTTCGGCATTATGATTTTATGGGTCCCCACTGTAAGCATTTTCATCGGCGTCGTCACTCAGGCCACTTGGGCATTTGGCCACGGCCTCTTGTTACCACGGAGATCATTGTTTAAAGTGCCAAACGCAGCCGAAAACTAAGCCTCTGCTTCCGAAGCGTCGGAAGACCGGGCCTAAGCCGAGGCACTTTGAGAAAATTAGAGCATTTTTGGCATCAAAAATATCGCCGAAAAACTTAAATATATTAATAGGTGTAAGGTGCTAATAATATATAGTTGACTTCACTAATATAACGTTTCAATTACTATTATAACTCTATTTTCCTATTGTTTTTGACATTTCATTTGTTGCTGGTACTAGTACATAGCTTAAGATATTTATTATTGCTGGTCGCTCAACTTCCCCAAATATTATATATCTCTATTAATAGTTTGAGGTGTTAATTATTACTCAAACTATCGAGTCCAGTTTTCACTAAAGTTAACATTTCATTCGATTGGATTGACTTCAAACTAACCATTTAATATCATATATATAGTTAAATAATGAAAAGATTTCTATTTGTGCAATCTGTTTAAATTACTTATTAAAATACAGCTTTAATATTCATAAAATTACTCAGAAATAGTTCAATAGTCAAGGGTTTATTATTTTTTCATTCCGTTTGGATTACTCATAAAAAATACATTTTTAATATTCATAAAATTACTCAGAAATAGTTCAATAATTAAGGGTTTATTATTTTTTCATTCCGTTTGGATTACTCATAAAAAATACAGTTTTAATATTCATAAAATTACTCAGAAATAGTTCAATAATGAAGTGTTTATAATTCCTTCAACCCGTTTGGATTATTATAGAAATATAGATTTCCCAAATTGAAAAATAATTCTATGAATAGCATCGTAAGATACTATTTCTGCTTTGAATAATAATAAAAATTGACAATGCAGTTTTGGTTAGGTAAGTCAATGCTCAATTAATAAATAAATAAATTTTGGTTAGGCCTCTTTAATAGATTTGTTTAAATCCCCATTTAATGTATTAATTATTACGCAAATTGTTATATTTAAGCTTCAACGAAGTTTGATTTAATTTATTCATTTGACTATTTTAGGCTACTTAATTATAGTTTTAAAAAACACAGAGACGCATTAATTGACACTTTTAAAAGTTAAAGCATTTACCTCTTAAATAGTTTAAGAACATATTATTTTTTGCCGTGCAGCTGAAGACTTAGTTCCGCCGCTGGGAGCGTTGTAAGCGTGCTCTGCTGGCTGTCATAAATCATTTAGACTTCATTTATAATAATTATGGCGCGCGCTGCCATTTGCAGCTCAAGAAGTTTCAGTTGGAGCTTCGGTTTGAGTGGTCAGCATTTCATGGACAGCGATGAACAATGAAGCTGTCTTCGGTATACTGACTGGGACATGATCTTGCGGAAGCAATTCGGTTACAGATCAATGGGGATCTCCAGCAGAGGCGGACAAGATGGAGAACTATTCACACATTACAGAAAGCGGGGGAAGAACAATATAATATCGTTTTCAAGTAGTCTAAAGAATTTATTATATTTTTGTAATTTTATTAATTTTTTTTGTTAATGTAAAAGTCTGAAAACTATTTTTATGTTATATCAACGCTTAACATAATTTAAACACGAAAGGAATTTTACTTTGATAAGACGGCTCTTCTATACCCTTGTTGTTTGCAATTCAATCATTCGATCTAATAAAATAGTCCTTTTTAATTAATATTCAATATTTCAGTCTTAAATAATCAAAATTGTAGTTGATGAATTAGAATACTTTAGTGTAGCATTTAAGAAGACCTGCAAAATTGACATTGTTTATATAAAAAATTTTATGTAAATAACTTTTAGACAAAATTAAGAAAATATAACTATAACTATGTCGATTTCAAAAAATCGCAGCCATTTTGCATATTTTATGTTTTTTAAATGTCAGAGACATTAATTGTTTGTACTTATCGGCATATTAGTATGATAATTTGTTGACAAACTAAAAAGTAAAAAGGAATGTTAAAACTAAAACTTAAACTAAAGAATTATTAATTCATTCATAACAACTACCGGCGATGATTAGGCTAAAAATCTGCATACTGAATTAAAAATTAAAAATATAAAATGGCAAGGTTGACTCTGATTTTGATGCTGGTCAAGAAAATGTATTGTTTATGGTCGTAAATGTCTTTTTCAGTACGTTGCCAATTTCGGATTAATATTACAACAAAAACAAAAACTATTAAAACTAAAAAAACAAGCCCTGAAAAGCAATCCTTTTGTGCACTTATAATAATATTTAAAAGTGTCTGTTTAAGTATTAAGAATATTTTAATATTCCCTTTTTATAGTTTACTATCCCAGCCTACTCGCCTTTGACTTCCAATATAAATATTATTAAAAACAAATATTTACCCATATAAGTGTTAGGCTCAAAGAATGTGTTTACAGAACTGTGAATATATTAAAAGTGATGTCCCTAACTCTTTTATAAAATCCCATCACTTTAACGGCAGCGTTTAATCAACTAATTAGTTGGATTAGAGTCTCTTGCCGCGATTGTATAAACAAACAGACGATACTGGTCTAGGTTCAACTATCACTTTTTGTTTCGTTGGTTGCAAAAAAAATGAGAAATACAAAACCTACTCGCAGACGGGTTATTGAACCAGGGAGCTTGGGCGATCTCCGAAGATCGATTGTCAAGTGCTGAAATTGGATGGCGTGTGCTGAACCGAACCATCCGCGTTTCTGCTCGGATTTCGGCTAAAATGAGCGAAATTTATGCCTATTATGAAATTAATAGTCGTTCTTTATGGGCATTAATCTCGCTGATCTTAGCTAGGCCTCAGTTTTAATGACAGATGATCGCGAATGTGTGCAAATTTCGTGAGTCCTCAACCGGTTTGGTTTAGAGATATTTAGTCAAACATAGAGACATTTTGCTGCTTGGATTTATGGGGTTCCAACCAAGAGTCACGGTGAATCTCGTTCTAAGCCAAGTCCAAGGCAACCTCTGTGTTTGGTCTAAGCCCTGTCCAAGGGCCCTTGGTGAAAGGAACGCAGCTAGATCTCTGGGCTAGATTTTATTTTTATTTTTATTATCTTTACGAAACTTTGGTAGAAATTCGAACTGCTGGGCGGGGTATTTAGCTCTTGAAGCGCCGGCTGGGCACCTGGTACTTGTATCCATGGGCACTGCTGCCGCCCTTGGCGGAAATGCTGCTGGATCTGGAAACTGAGGAGGAGGAGGAGGCTGATTCTGCTGGCTCCTCGGGCTCCTCGGCCAGGCCAAGTTCTGCGTCCGAGGGCGCCACGGGAATGGCATCCTGGGGGAACTCCTCGCCGGTAGGGAACTCGTTGCTAACCTCCAGTTCCAGCTCGGTGACCTTGGGAACATCGTACACAAATCCATTGCCAGATCTCACCAGCTGGGAAACATCAGCTCGGGCGGAAAGACAGGTTGCCAGGAGGAGGATGCCGATTATAGAAAGGCGCTGCAGATGGAAAATATAATAAATTACTTAATCAAATATGATTGATGTAGGATAAAGAATACGCAATAATAAATATACGATTTTGCTTCCTAAAAATTCTGTCAAGCTTTATAGGTTTCAAATAAAATTAAGACTTGAGTATCTTGATTAATATTCTTATTAATATTGTATGCGAATTTATATTTTCATTCCTTTTTAAACTATATTTAAGTTCAACAATCTACAAATTGCAAAAATGCAAAATATAGAGCTATATATATCCATATCAATTATTGGCGTGAAGGCATATTAGCAATACTAAATTATTCTTTTCTTTAAATATGAATATTTTAGTCAAGTGTTTGCTAAAAGCTTGATCTAAAACAGGATTGATAACCTGGCTAATTGTGAGCGTTTTATGGAAGCTGCTTATAATATGTAGCACATGCAAGTATGAAGCAGATTTTTTGCTTTAGAAAACTTCCCAATTTAAGTAATTCTTTTTGTATTTATCCATTTGCTGCAGATTAGCTTACCATGATGATCTATAGATGGGATTTGGCGTCGAAAGGGAACCGCTGATCTGCTGAGAATGCCTCTGTAATAGTTGTCGCCTTCCAGCGGAGTGTTGCTCAAGCGAATGCAGGCGCCGGCGCTGGGGCCCAAACTATTTATACTATTCATACTTCTATATGCTCGCCTCATTTGCCTCACTTTATTAATTGCGCCAAAGCGGATCGATCGTGATGACGGTGCTGAAGCCAAGACACGGAGCCAAACACAGTGAGCGGCCCTAGATAAAAAAACAAACAAAAAACCGGAGAGCCACAGCTCCAATGGGTCGATGTGTTGGGCCAAATGGTGGAAGCGGTGCTACTGCTACCACATAAAATGCTACAACATCTCCATCTCCATCTCCATCGGCAACTCCGTCGACAACCACATAGCCATTGCCAAGGCTAAGACTTGTTTTGTGGGGTCAAGTGTCAGTGCGTTTGCCTTTGTCTCAGCTCCACGGCGATTTGCATTCGAATTAATGATTCTGACTGATCTCTGTGTTTGCCCTAGGGATGAAAATCACACTTCGATATGTATTCACGATAAATAACTAAAAAAAACATATCTAATTATTTTGTATAGTGAAGATATATCGAATTTATCGATACGAAATGAAATGTATAAAATGAATTTAATTTTGCCTTTGAGCAAGTTGCAATCAATATTGTTAAGACAATATAATAGATGTATATCGTATATTGATGTATCGACTTAATACCGATATATCTCTATGGTTTTGCAATCTCTAGTTCACAACTAGTGACATCCACGTGATCCAAGTAGCTCTTCAAGCATATTCAATTATGCAGCCCCGTCCGATCCAATGAGATCCGATTTGATCCCCATCCATTGAGCATTTGAAGCGCATAAAAGCGACGCCTCAACTTGTTTCCGTTTCATTAGCGTTTTACGGCTGGAGATCCGCCGACGATCGCACAATTTATCTATGCCAATCTCGACATTTTGATTATACTAACAATCGCTTTGAGGAGACATCGCAAAATTGATGGCACTAGCTTCTGGTGGTTTTGTCTGGCCGGAATTCCACCTGCTGTGAACTTGCAACGGGATTTCAGAGACACACCCTCTAATATCAATCACCTGAAGAAAGCCGAACTAAAGGAGAACAAGTTCAACACGAACCATTGAACTTTAAAAACTGGAATAATCATTCACGCTTCACAGAGTCATTAATTAATTGTGGGAATTCACTGTAGCTTTAATGACTAAAAAGTGATCCGGCTCAAGTCAAACATTTTAATTGATTTGTTCCGCCTTTTTAGAAACTCGATATCTTGCCAGAGTTAATTAATATCTAATTAATAAATAAGAATAAACCCACAATACTTAAACAAATTTTTTTTAATGGTCAAAAATTGTCTGTTTATAAAGGCTGATAATTGTTCTGTCATCCCCCTTTTAGATTTGCCAAAAGATTATTAATTGAATTTTAAGGAAGTGAAGTTTTTTACCCAAAACTTTTTTAAACTTGTTTACTTTTAGGAGTCTTTGTAAATTATTTTAACATGTAGCATAAGTACAGGCTTTCTGTGGAATTTAAAATACATTATCAAACTAATAAATAGTTTTAAAACTTTTTTCTGTGATAAAATAATATAACCCACTTTGAAGTACATTTCGTAGGAAATACTTTTTTAAAAACAAAATGTTTTATGTTATCCAATATTATAAAAATGTAGTTTTAAGTAATTTATTTTATTTTATTTAATTTTATGCTAAATTATTACGTTGCATAATTAGGTAATCCTGCATGGATATAAAATGTTTAAAGCTTAAGATCCATTTCATAATATTTCAAAGTTGAAATCATTGCAGAAACTCGGTGCTTGCAAACAGGAAATTTAAATGAATTCTCCTAAATGATAACGATTTTATGGAAATCTAAACAAGATTTTATGAATGCGCTCTTAATTAAATTGACTTAAAGCTCTTCAGTTAATGCTTACACGCTTAATAAGAGTGTAGCCTTGAAATTTAAAATATTCCCAAATCAGCAATTCGTCGTGACTGTAGAAATGACGCAACTTGCTAATTTAAATGATAATTTTATACTTTCTCTGATATGATATTCACATAATCTAAAAACCCATAAAAGAGGTTAACGTAACTGTTACCAATTCTAAACGATTTTTTCTTTATTCTCACGATTTATGAGATTAATAATTATACCAAGAATTAATTAAATATCAGAAATTAAAAGACAGATCCTTAAAATCACTTGATTTTTATATTGACAGTTTTATCAAGTGGATTCGGCTTTCCTGCGAAAGGCCGAACCACTCGTTCACAATTCGTTCACAAATATGGCTAATACTTAAGCTGTGTATTTACAAAGGGCTCGATCGGCCTAGAAGTGGAACGAGGGCTGGGGGTCGTTGGGGTAGCTGTAGCCCTTCTGCGCGGGGGGCAGGTACTCGACCTTGGGTGCTGGTGGCGGCGTGTACACGACCCTCTTGGTTGGCGGT
>JAEIHY010015436.1:0-16735 GCA_018904565.1 Drosophila tsacasi | reverse complement strand
AGCTAAAATTTTAACTTTTTTTTTTTTATTTTTGGCCTATGGGATCGACCACTGTGCGATCCCTGATTTTATAAAAATCCATTTTTAAGTAAAATTAAAAATAAATAATTACACCTTTTCCCAGATTAAGCAAATTATAAAATGATACCTTTAATTATTATTGAACAAATATGTGAATATTCCCGCCTTAGCACCAAAACTTTGGCAATTAATAGCAAACCCTTTTCAAAGGATAGAAAAAAAACCAGAAAACAAAAGAAAACAAGAAGCAAAAATAAAAGAAAAGTGTGAAACAGAAATCAAGGCACAATTAATTGCGTGACATTTGCTGGGGTAAAAAAAAAGGCAAAGCCAAGAAATTTAAATTGAATTTATCCGTGGAAAAGTAAGGGGCGTTTTTCCGAATTGGCAGTAGTTCAACGTTGGCCGACGACGATTTGTAAAAATGCTAATTTCAATGCCACCCGACAGTCATTTGCAGGCGTCTGTCCGCCTTCGTCCTTCGTCCTTATCGCTCTGCCTGTCTCCCAAGTCATTTGTTTGTCTTAGCCGAACTCGCCTTTAAGAAGGCATTCGGTCTCCGTTTCGCTTTCAAACTTCCCGGGTTCCATTTTGAACTGTTCAAGTTTTGTGTCCTGTGTTTGCCTTTCGAAATTTGCCATTATCACCTATCATTGGTGCTTTGCCACTGGATTTGTGGGCCTGTCCACGTGTGAGGCCATAAAAAACGAACTGCCGAGAAAAAGGTGCCGTGGTACACTAAGAAAAAAAAGTCTTCTAGAATTGGACTTTAGTTGGGGAATTCTGTGGGCAATATAAGCGATAAATAAGGTTGGCATTAGGCACACAGTTCAGTCTCTAATACAGTTAAACACCAATTATATTAACAATTTCAACAACAAAGGATATCCCAAAGTTAAGTTCTTTTTAAATTCATAAAATCAAAATTAGGCATTCAATTCAGCCTGAAACTAGACTTGAATGTATAGGCACACACTTCAGTCTGTAATAGAATTAATCACCAATCATTTCAATAATTTCAACAAAAACAAAGGATATCCCAAAGTTAAGTTTTTTTTTAGTTCATAAAATTAAAATTAGGCATTCAATTCAATCGAAACCAAATTTTGATGTATATAATCCATTGTATAAAACACCAAAAAATTTCAACAATTTCAACAACAGAGAATATCTGAAAATTAAGTTCTCTTTAAAATCAATAACATCGAAAATTTTCATATTAAATCAACGAAACCAATTCTGAGTACAAATTTCTGTTCGTATTTAAATAAAAGTCTAACCAACGCAAAGTTCTTAAAATTATAGACTAATAATGCACACAAACACGTTTTGGGTAAGTTTCCAAAGGGAAAATTTCAGCTCTAGCCAGAATACAGTTTTCCCGAGTGTAGCAATCTCAGTTTCGGTATTTGTCCCCAGTCTCCACAGCCACAGCCTCAGTCAGTGCCATTCCCATGCAGATTGGCATCTTTGTATCGGATCGTATCCCATCGCATCGTGTGTGTGCTTACCTTGCCCACACCCCAAGTGACACATGTGTGTGTGTGCCCAGGACACCCAAGCTAATACGTTTCCCTGCTTAAGTTCTGCCAATGTCCTTAGCCATAAATTTGCTTCGGCAAATCCTCATTGTCGTTGTGTGATTTAAACTTTTTCCCCGGCCCACCGAGGGGAAATGAGGGAGACAAGGGGAAATTTGTGTAAAAGGAGCCTCGAGCCTGGGGCCTCAAGGATGTGAGAAAAATTGACAAGACTCAATTCGGCGGCGGATTGCCCGAAATGCGTGTGTTGCGAGAAAGAAAAGGGAAAATTGAAATGAAGGCGCCTGGAATTTATGAGGCAAAGGGGAGATGCGGAAAAGCTAAGGGGTTAATTGACTTTGCCTCGACTCCGAAAAATGCAAGGCAGAAGTGCCTCAAGTGGAAGCTGCTGACCCACGACCAGAAGTCGGGCCAAAGTTCACACAGAAATTCAGGGACCAGGAGGCGGCTGACAAGTTTATTGGGATTGGCACAATGCTGCAAAACATCTTCGCCTGCATGCGGACTCTGCTCGACTCGACTCGACTCTCCAACAGATTGACAAACAAGCCACAGTCAGCCAAGCAGCAACAGCAATGTAGGAGGAACTGCAGGAGAAGAGGTTCCACTGTACCGTCCGCACCCGCAACACTCTGGCTTTGGGTGGCCAAAAGCACCCGCACACACCGTCTGCAGTGTGCTGGACTGCTTGAACTTTGGGGGTGGTGCTGTTGAATTTTTGGTTTACAATTACAGCTTAGCCTGTGCCTCTGCATTTTGAAGAATTTCACCAACAAAAAGTCACCAATATACTTCAACAATTTTAACAGGGAATGTCGCAAGAATAAAACGTATTGTATAATAAGTGCAATTTTATAGCAATGAGGATATGCGAAATAATTGTATTTTAAAACACTATTTACATTACAACAACTCACCAATATTGGCAGTCAGTCAGCAGACCTATGCTCTTTAACTATCTAAAATTGATTTCCGAAAAGACCCCATTAACCTTCAACAATTAAAACAAAAAGTCAACAAATTAAAATAACATTTTTAAGAAGTCTAAAAAATTTTCAAAATAATTTAAAACGCATCGAAATAAATTACCAATAAGTTTCAACAATTTCAACAACAAAAGATATCACTCAATTGAGTTCGATTAAAAGCCAATAAAATGAAGCAACCAAACAATTATAGCAATTAATCCAACGAAACCAATCATTTCTGGGTAAAAAGTTCGGTGAAAGCCAACGGTTTGCAATATATTTTAAGGCAAATACGACAAAAGCCACCATAATTTACTTTGTTAATTCTGCCATTGTAGTCTCAAAGATTCCCCCAAGAACACATGACTTAACTGGGACTGAGTTCAGCAGTAAATCAATGATGAATTCAATCAATTCCATCTTCAATTAAATCGCAAACAGAGGCCCTGGCAGTGGCTGTGGCAATGTGGCAGAGTGGCATGCATTCCACCAATTAATTCAGCACTGAATTTATTCAAATGTGCGACGAGCATGTCTGGCACTCGACACAAATAAAGTTGCTTAAATATTTTTAGCTTGTGGCCAGCAAGTAGATTATCCAGATTATCAACTGTAGTTGAGAGTTAGTTCTGTCGGCTTCCCCGGATCCTTGGATCCTTGGATTCTTGGATTCTTGGATTCCGTTTTGCATTTGGCAGTCAGGCACAGGCACAGTCACAGTCACCGAAAGTGCGATAAATCATGCCTTTGGCCAATTGAGTCAATTCAGCACATTCCTCAGCACAACTCCCTCTCCATATCTATATATATATAGGATATTTCTACACAGAATATACACCCCCCTGAATCCCTTCAATCTGCCGTGAGCCAACGGTACTGTCTATAAATATTTAAATTTCAAGTTTGCCAAAAGTTTTTTGCATGCATTACCATGATGTAGACGACGCTGCGAGAGGGCGAGGACGAGCGGAGAGTCTGCGGCCAGGACAGTAGTCGTGCGTGGCTGCTGCTGTCTGGTCCTGGGTCCTTTCCTCTCAGCTAGCAGTATATATATCCTGCTTAACCTCCTTCTGTTCCATTATTTTGCATACCTATTAGAAAGGGTATTCCCTAGAGCACACTGTATTGCAGCTTTCATTAATCTATAATTGTCTGTGAAAATAATAAGGTTTAAATATATTTAAGAAAATATTTTTAATATATAACTCTATACAGGTTATATTAGGTATACATTTTATTCTCACAAAATTTAGGTATTCATTTTATATCCTGAGTATTTACCATGTCGACTACAAGGCCTCTGCTATCCCACTGATTTTTCCAATTTTTTTTTCCACATTTACGGCCTGTGCTGGCAAACTTTTTTGCAGCACTTGCAAGTGAAATGTTTGATTTTCAATGATTCAATAAATTATTTATATTTGCGTGTGCCCCGAACCCGGACCCGGACCCCTGGACTGGTTCATGATTCAGTTGCCCGGAGAAAGCGAGCTGGAGTGCCGGAGAAATTACGGCCCGTGGTGCCGTGCCGGATGTCGATCTTCAATTAGCCGCCGCAGCTCTTTAAATTGTCTGCCGCCGGTTGTCTGGCACAGTTAAGTTGTTGGCAAGGACGAAATGCAGGCAGAGCTGCATTTTGCTGGGTGGTGCCATCGGTGGCTTCGGTGGGTGGGTGGTTGGAATAACGGGCACATTTAAAAGCGATAAATCACGGACTTTTTGGCAGGCGCAACCAGAGGGGAGGCTTTTGGGTATATCGGGGCTAGCAGGGAGGGGTTCGCCAGTGAATGCATTGCCAGTGAACTCGCGATATCATTAACTGCCGCCAACACAGGCACACTCCCTGCCCTGACACACACACACACACACCGCTGCACTCTAATCTAGTCGCTTTCTCCCCTTCTCTCTCCCCCTACTTCCAGCAATTGGCGCCTTTCAGCCGGAGTTCGTGGAGAGCATTTCCAACGTGTCCGTCGCCGTCGGACGCGACGCAACCTTCACGTGTCACGTCCGCCATTTGGGCGGCTATCGGGTGAGTCAACAGTTTGCCGGGCTCCTCTCCTCCCTCTTTTAACCAAAAAAGGAGAATAGATATACCCAAAAGAAAAACTCTTATATTTTCATTTTTTAACTATTTCTTTACCTTAAATACCCGTTCCCATTAGGTGGGCTGGCTCAAGGCCGACACAAAGGCCATCCAGGCCATTCACGAGAACGTGATCACCCACAATCCACGTGTCACGGTCAGCCATTTGGATCAGAACACCTGGAATCTGCACATTAAGGCCGTTTCCGAGGAGGATCGTGGCGGTTATATGTGTCAGTTGAACACGGATCCCATGAAGAGTCAGGTGAGAGGGCCAAGAATATGTGTAAATAGTTAATAGAGAGAGTGTATATCAATATATAACTAGCAGAGTACACACTACGTATACTTCACGCATTGCAATAAAAACGCATTTATTATAAAGTATACATCACGTATACGCAATGCAGTACCCATGGTAACGCATACTTAATATAATACAAATATCACGTATACGCAATGTGGGAATTATGAGATAAAGTACTGTATACCGTGTAATTTGTAGTTAGCTTCATTAAAAACTTACACAAAATAAGACAATAGAACGTTTATTTTAGATGATCTTTGGTTTATTATTAGTAAATTAAATTAAATTAAAATAAATGAAGAAAAAAAAATAAGAATTAAACACATACAATATAGAGATAAGACAAGAGCCTTCCAATTTATACAATATAACTTATTTACACCCATTTAATTTAAGTTCTTAATTGAGTAAAAAATAAAAATACATTCACTTATAATACCTTGTCTTGTGCTTAAGGCTTTTCCCCACATACATACAAGTATGTATGTATTTAAAAAATATACATTCATATACTTGATCATTCCATTCCGTTTTTCCACGTTGTTGTCAAAATGCTTTTCCCATTTTTCGTTCTCTTGTTGCTCTTTTCTCCATTCTTTTCATGCGGCATTAAACGGTAAAGTAAAATGCGAATGCATTGAGCTGTTGTACTTGCTGTTGTTATTGTTTGTTTTTCGCCATTTTCCTCCGCTTCAAGGAGAGCGTGAGCAAAGGCAGGGGGCAAAACGAAGGGAAAGCGCATCAAATCGAAAGCGAAAACTATGCGAAAACACACACACGCACACACATGAGGAGATGCGATGATGGTGGGGCATATAAATTGGCAGCATCATGTACGCACACACACCCTGCGGGGGGTGAGTGTGCGTTTCCGCTCACACGTACACTCGTGTGTCCAGCGAAGTGAAGTTTATGGTGCCAATAAAATGTATTTCATGCTTCCTTAATTTTTATTTGCACTTTTACGCTTTTCATAACAACAACAGCAGCAGCAGCAACGGTCCAAGTGGCAGCCAGAGCAGGGTCAAAGTGCACCGTACTGCCGCCTGCCGCCTGCCGCCACCCTCCCCCTGTCTTAAACTATTTAACGCTCCACCTTGGCTTAGTTTATTCTTAGTTTATTCCACATCACTTTGGCTTGCCATATAAAACACTTTGCCGTGACTCCTGCTTTACGAGTCCCTTGCATAATCAGCGAATGTTCGCCAAAGTCACACTGGGATAAGTTTCTTGGAAATATAATAAACAAACTAGACAAATATGGGACATTAATGTTACTATTAATAAATAGATATTATAATTGTTTTTGAATAGATTTTATAAGGAAGAAAAATCGACATGTGTTAGCATAAAAAATATCTGGATAATGGGAAATTAATTAAATTGATTTATTTATTTCATTTGAAAATGTTTTTGATTAAATATAAAAATATTAGATACAAATGCCTTTTAATTAGTATTTATTAGACCCAGATTTAATATGAGAGAAAAAGTTGTTTTAATACAAAAAAACCTGGGAAAGGGAACTAAATTAAATTGATTTAATAATTCCATTAAATATTATAGTAAGTCCTAAGGCTTTTAAAATTAAAAACAAAAATATTACCTATGCAATACCAGGATTTCTTAGTATTTAATCTATTTTTGAAATATATAAGGAACAGGATTTTCTAAGCATAGTATAATATATAATTTTCAAAAAGTATCTCTTAGTACAAAAAACAAAATAACACAGGCTATAAAGTTAAAACAAATATTTCATTAGGTTTCTAATATATTTATTAACACTAAATTTAAGTTATCTATTACTAAGAGTTTCTCTCCGTGCATATTACTCTGTAGTTGTCCCCCTAGTAATTTGTGATAATTTAAGTAAGTGGAATGAAATCTGTTTCGCAGGTCGTGCGAACGCCTTTGTTGCCTTTGTTTGCTTTATTTTATTTATTTTGGTCTCTCTTACCTTCTCCTTGTTTTTTGCATTTCAGATAGGCTTTCTGGATGTCGTGATTCCACCTGACTTTATCAGCGAGGACACCTCATCGGATGTGATTGTGCCGGAGGGTAGTCCGGTGCGACTGACTTGTCGGTGAGTATGTACCGGTTTTATATATGGTTATATTCTTCAGATTTCGGGGGGTTTCTCAGCTGGGAAACTGGGGAAATTAGAGGAACAAGAGAAACTAAAAGGAACTTAGAGAAGAAAGCAAGAAAAAAAAATAATCATCAGGCTAGTTTTTATTTTTAAAAACCGCTTGGTAACGTTTTCTTTTCTTAATTATATTTTTAAGCTTATTTAAAAAAAAAAAAAATTTACCTAAATACTTAATGAAAAAAGACAAGGCCAACAAATCAATAAACATTTATAATTTATGTATTTTTTAACTCGAAGTTGGGATTTATAATTACTTTAATTAGTTGTAAACAATACAAAAGCCACGTTTTCTTTTAGTCTTTTTCTTTTGTGACATTTTCTATAGCTCGCCACAACATTATTTATTTCATTTTTAAATCTTTAATAACAATGAAAGCTTTTTGTCCAGAAAAAATCACAAGGAAAACTTCGACTTTGACTGCAGAAAATTACATTGAGTATTAAAAGGAAGTCTCCATCTCCTGCTCCACTTCTCAACTTCTCCCACTGCCACATCCCATTTTCTCTTTCGGTGTAATAATGTCAACAAATTAAGTGACACTTCATTTCTCTTGATTTAGCACCGTAACTCCTTGGCTACCCTGGCCCTAAGGCGACAGGGTATTTATGGCTTTTGGAAGAGAAGAGAAAAGGGGAAAGTCCAAAAGGATCAGAAGGATCTGCTATCAAGTTAAAACCAGAGCTCAAAGAGGGGTAATTTTAGTAGTTTAAAAGAAATATACGGCATTGTTCTATTGATTAACTAAGCCAATACGTTTTGGGACTAATTACTCAGCTAACAATTATTAAATACATATCATATATAAATTATTTGTAATTTCTTGTGGACGCAATTTTCAAACCAAAATGTTTCCATAATGCCTTGAGTTATTTTCCAGGGTATTTGGATATTACGAACATTCCCTAAGTCCCTAATTTGTGTTGGTTACTCTCCAACTGCTAAAAGCGGGCTTGGGTTTGGGTCTGCTGATTTATGAACTTGACCGCAACCACGAAGTGTTGCCCTCGTTTTCCTTTTCTTTTTTTTAACGATTTAACCGCAAAA
The DNA here is from genome assembly GCA_018904565.1 of Drosophila tsacasi. Classification (NCBI taxonomy): domain Eukaryota; kingdom Metazoa; phylum Arthropoda; class Insecta; order Diptera; family Drosophilidae; genus Drosophila; species Drosophila tsacasi. Next base: position 8,615 of record JAEIHY010015436.1, on the reverse strand, counting down.
TGATGAAACGATGGCGATAAGCGTGTTTCAACGCTTTTCCATGTGTGAATGTGTGCGAGAGCGTGGAAAGCTATTAGAGAGCTTGTCTGCGAATTTTCTTTTTTTGTTCACGTCGATTTTTTGCCTTTTTGTTTTCATGTCTGTTTATTTTTAATGCCACTTAGTGCAAATCCCTGAAAATGAATTCAACTTCTGCGTAACTAACATTAAAAGCTCGGACTAATAAACTCAAGGGTTAAGCTGGAAACCGATCGGGGGTATGAGACTTGTAAAAAAAGCAAACAGTGGAAATATGTTTTCGAAATAATAATAATAAATCGGGTTTACTTCCCCTATATGTTTTTTTTATATATTTATTTTTTTAAAAATTTAATATAAAATGAATATAAACTTCGATTAAAGCCACTCTCATCGGACAAGGAGCCAAGAAGGTCACGCGGCGAGGGGCTTTCCATCAGTTGGCGGCTAAGGCTCGCTTTGTTTGAGCCAAGTCTGGCTGTGTCTTTGGGCCATGTAAATTGCACTTGATGCCGCAAAAGTTCCTGCAGATTTTCCTAGAGATTTTCATAGAGATTTTCATACAGACTTCCCTCCCCCTGCCGCAAACCGCACTCACACAAGCATTCCATCTTGGCCCCGACTAAAAATGGCTAAGCAACTGCCGCTGACTGTTAGCCAACTGTTGGCCATTGTGTTGGCCATGTGGGTGTGTTGGTTGGTTCTCTTTTTAGCCATTTTGCATCTGTTTGCGGCATCATAAAAATTTACCACACCCGTGTCTGGTTCGCTGTTGAACAACTGCTGTCTTAACACGCATTTTCCTCTCGCGATACCCTGTCTTGTCTGCTGGGATTGTGGGTTGTATGGGTTCTCTGGCTCATGTTATATATTACTATATATGTTTCTTGGAAGCTTGTAAATTATTTGGAGTGCTTTACAGTTGGCATCTTGACTTAAGGGTTTGGATAATACCTTTTTCAGTCGAAACTTGTTACTTCTATAGCTATAACCTTGATTTTAGATTGTAGACATTCATTCAGATACTTGTGCTCTAAAGATACTACATAAAATATTTATTATTTAAGTAAATGAAATATGGTTTTTAAGGAGTATCCTCAGTTCAATATCTTTCGCTTGGACCTATTTTTTTTCCAACTGCATCACACACTTGAGCATCGGCGGCGGCGCCTGCTGGCTTGAAGCGTTTTGCCTATTTCCCTGCTTCTCGGATTGCACAAAAGTTTTTGCTCCAAGACGGGCACAATGGAACCGTCCTTCGGCCGTGGCATCTATGCTGAGGCATCGTCATATTAAATTTAATAAGCCACTGAACTTGAATATTTCCCATTTAGCATTTGCCATTTACCACTCGGCGTTCGCCATTTCCGTTTTCGGTTTATGGTTTATAAACGGGGTCCCATAACTTAGCCTCTTAGACTTTCGAGGCAGGTTTATAATTAGATGTCTGTATATTATTCATGTTATTGATTATAATTAATTATACTTATATTATTCATGTTTTTCTTGGCAGAGCCCGTGGTTACCCGGAACCGATTGTCACCTGGCGGCGAGAGGACGGCAACGAGATAGTTCTCAAGGACAGTGTGGGCACCAAGACGCTGGGTGAGTGCCTGAACCCCCATCTAAGGGGTTTCTCTTTTTTTTCATATTTATTTGATTTTTTCTCATTCCTTGCCTGTAGCACCCTCCTTTCGTGGCGAGGTTTTGAAGCTGTCGAAGATCTCGAGGAACGAGATGGGCTCCTACCTGTGCATCGCCTCCAACGGAGTGCCCCCATCGGTCTCCAAGCGGATCTCTCTCAGCATACACTGTGAGTACCCCTATCCTTATGTAGGGATATATGTACATATATATGGAAATATGCACCCGCTGCTCGCTCTGTCCGCCGCACTGACCGTCTCTGGCCCGGCTCTGCGCCATTAATTAGAGGCGCCTGCGGTTGGTCAACTCCATTCGGCGTCGGTGTCGGTGTCGGTGTCGGTGACGGTGACGGTGTCTGGGTGTTGCATACCCAGTGGCAGTGGCAGGGGCAGCACCAGTGCCCAGTGCCACCACCTCATCATCAGTTGTCTTACAGCCTTAGCAGCGGCATCAGTCAGCCAGCTCGGTTTTGGCCACGGCAGCTGCGGCGTTTATCTTACATTAAGTCCTACACACAAAGAAATGGGTTTTAAAAGTTCTAGTGAAATGTTCTTAATAATACAGGTAATAGAACGAATTCATATTTATTATTTAGAGAAATGTAGTCTTCAAATATTATATCAGGAGCCATACACTTTTAAAAAAGAAGCGGACAAGTTAAATATTTTCCAAATTTTGGGACAGGTCAAACGAGAGGAAAAACCCTGATATATCGAAAAAATATCGTAAACTCTACAATATAAACAATTTTATAAATTGTTTCTGTTAAATTAAAAAAACATTGATTTTAACTTTAAAATATCTGCATTATCGAGTAAATATTCAATAAATGTTATTTTATTTATTTTTATCGTTTTTCTATTATATTAGTCAGATATATTGATTTTTTGCACATACATCTACGAAATATGACACGATATCGAAAGTATCGCAAGCGTTTATCTATATAATTATGTTATATCGAAAATATGGAACTTAGCCAACATGCACATATTCGAATAATGTTATTTCAATGAACTTATCGAACACATGTACATACCTTATCGCATCTCTGAACTATCGATTTATGTATCGACTTTCGCTGCCAAGTACAGTAACAGCAACAATATTTTCTATCCTATATCATTTCCGACATTTCCTAAAATTATGTTTGATTACCCGAAAAAAAATCGGTAAAGGGTTACATCGCAGTGTTCGCTCAGTGCACAGGAAGTCCATTTAAGGAGCTGCCCCCGCAGGCAAAAGAAGCAGCCAGGAGTGCAAAAAGAAGGAATTCTGGGAAAGTCCAGCAGCTACGGGGGAAAGGATGTGGGCGGGCGTTAAAAGGCAAAAGCAAAGAGCGAGGACTGAAGACAGAAGGCAGACCTGAGGTTTCCACTGCTATGTCCTATGTTCTATGTGCCGTGCTAACTCGATTGTCCTTGTTGTAATCCGTTTAAATCCTGTCACTGATACCGGGGCATTACCTGCGCTCCTCCTTTGTTGTTTTTTCCGAGGCAGGAGGAAAATCGAGAGGAAAGTGCGGCAGGCAGGCAGGCAGGTGCCTTTTCGGTGGGCCACAGCTTTTTTGTCAAACTGTCTGCAGCACGTGCTGGAGCCCCACTCGTGGCCCACTCCCCTCTCTGTGTGCACTTTTGACTCTGCTGCCATGTGGCAGTTCACTCAATCATCAAGGCAGCTCAAAAGGGGGCCTGGTGGCTGGGGGCTACTGCGTTTGTTTGTCCTGAAACCGCCCCCATTCCCGCCGCCTTGTTTGTTTTTTTTTTTTTTTTTGCTCGTTTGCCTCTGCAGCAGCAGGAATCCCCTTGCCGCCCCTCGAGTTAGGTGGCAAAATCACGCCTTTTAACATTTTGACATTGTGTTAATGCGGTCTTTAAGTGGCACTCGTATGTGAGGAATAACTTTAAAGTCAAGAACGCAAACGGAAAGGGGTATAAGAAGGGTTCTTCTTCATAAATATATTAAAGAAAATATTGATTCATATTAATACAAATTATTTAATAATTAAACAGCTAAAAAGAAGTTGCATTTAATTTACAAGAATGAATTTTAATTAGCAGTTAAAAATATATGTTTGACTCTTAAATATAAGAGGTCATAAATGAATAATGATAATAAGCAGTCTATATTATTTAGAGAACTTTAATAACACCAGAAATATTTGCTTACAAGGCATTAAATAACTTAAATTCAATTAAATTATAATTAAGTATAGCTCCCCTTTTCAAAAGTAAACCGTATTTTCTGTTTATGTTTTTTTTTTGTTAGAGAAACATGATTTCCTAGGTGCGTTAAATAATATTTATTTTCCCCACATTTTCATTGAGAATCTTAATTTAGAAACATCGACTGACTACCAACAGGTTCTCCACCATCCAAGTCCAACTTTTCGGACTGCTTGTCAGCAGTAAACAGTAACTGGTTAACAGTTATCTTCGAGGAGCAGCGACTGCCGCTGCTGAGGTGGAAACCTGGGAAAACTTTTTGATCAACTCGAGAGTGGAGAGTGCTTCGCATTTCCCCCCACCCCTTCCGTCTTCTCCGCCTGGGTTTTCCCCACTTTCCGCTGCGTGTTTACTTTTCCTGTTGCCATTTTGCAACAACTTCCTCGCAATTTGTTTGCCAAAGAGTTGGTGGTGGATGCAACCCCATACATCCCATACCGCCGTGTACCGCACCACACGCTACTCCCGGTTGTTCCCGCCTTTTCCGCTTTTCCGGGAAACTTTTCCGGAGTCAGTTGCACAAGCAGATGCTTTCCAGCTGCTGCAGCTGGCTGATAAAGCTGCACGGCTGGAAAATGCATGTATAAAACGAGTGGAATTTGTAGAACAATTAAGAGTCTACCATACAATCTATTTCTTAAATTACAAAGTTAACTCTATTCTGGAAAACAGGCTTTCCTTTAATTTTAGAACTCATAGAATTTAAATGAGCGTTTTTTGGAGATCAAACAAGTATTCATAATTAGATTTTTAGGCAATGATTTCGTTTTAAATATAATACATATATTTGTGCAAATATTGTATGCTTTTTAATTTTTTCGAAATTTTTAAGGGGTTAAATTGTTGAAATTGTAAAAAAAAATGCGCAAAAAAAAAGTTAGCTTCGTTTCTTCTTATCAATATTTTATACTAATTTAGTTAAATTCATATTAATTCCTTTCAAGGACATATTTACCTTTCGATTTATATATTACCTCTAATTTTCTGGCTGTGTTCTTGCCGCTTTTGCGTCGAGCCATTTCCGTTGCACTGCGCCTTCCGTTGCCGCCTTATTAGGCGCTTCCCCTAATTAGCTGCACCTATGGGATGTGCAACAGGAACAGGGCCAGCATCCCGCTGGCAACATGCCACACATCCCTGCGCCAATGTGTGCTATATGCGAAGCTATTTCTCGTTTGCCGCCACGGATATGGCGTCTTCATCTGTACAATTTCACTCTACTTTCTCGGCTGCAAGTTGGTCAGGAGGCACGTTTGCTCCTGTTATCCTGCCAAATGCAAATGCGGCAAAATGCGAAAAATCACGTTCGTGCAAAAGCCACCAAAAAAAAACCTGCGAAAAAGAAATGCCAGCGAAGAAATGAATTCAAATTGAAAGCTGACCACTTCTTTTAGAGATCTAAATATAGCCGAAATTCTTTCTGAAAAACTAATACAATATTCTGTTTTATTTTTAAAAATTTCTTAATCAATGTTTCGTGTAAGTATGAAACTTTAGAAACCAACTGAAACCTTACTCCCATAACGGATAGTCTGCCATGAAACGCACTGTACGTGGAGTCTGCTTAGACCACGCATGAGTTCCGACTTTTTGTCACCTTCAACCAACTCGGGCTCAAGCTCTCTCCAAAAACAATTGTCCATCGAAATGCGAGTCTCTGCTGGGGAGAATGCTGCGAAATGCTGGGAAAATTCAGGGAAATCGGAGCAAAGCCTGGTGAAAGATGAAAGGGGCGGCAGATGAGCAGGTAGAGGCAGGTAGAAGCGGCGGCTGTGTGGAGATTGTAGCGAGTGGCAGCAGCTGACGACGTCATTAGTGCATATTTGTGGCTTTGTTTGCCGCAAAACTGTGCGAGCTGCAGAGCCGGCGAGGACCTGGCTGAATGCCCGAATGCCTCAATGGCTGAATGGCCCAAAAGGTGAAAGGTGAAAGGTTGAAAGGTGGCCGTTGGCCACCAGGCAGGAACATGCTCAGAATAATCATTGCAAAATTGCATATCGCCCAGCGAAAGTGCCGAGGGACTGCAGCTGCCCGAAACCAGGCAACTGGCGACTGGCGACTACCAGCTGGCGACCCTTTATCCATAAATGCACTGGGGATAGACCCGAAATGTGGCAGTTGCCCGAACCATATCCCCCAATCCCAGCACCATGTGGATTAATCCTCATCACGTATGGCCGACGGTCAGCTAGACTAGCTGGAAAATCAACTCGCAGAGGCGTCTCTTCTGTAGTTATTTTGCTAGCATGAAAGTTTTTCGAAATTATTTTCCATTTCATTAGTATTTCAACTATATACTGGCAAAATTTCTACCTAATCAACCAAGTATTTGGGGATAAAAAGGCAAAGTAGATCAATTTCATGAAAACCCTAAAAGTAGGCAATAGTTTCTGTGCACTAACTTACTCTTCAGGAAAAATCGTATTATTTGTTGTATTATTAAGTTTCTTATTGGATAATCGTAATAATCCCAATTATAAATTTCCTTCAAACTTTTCAGGACAAAATTCTATTAATTTCGAATACATTTCAAAAGGTTTGATTAAACCCCTTTGGTTTCAGTGTAAATGTATCGAATTTCGTGCACATTTTGCAGCGATCGGAACCGAAAAGTTATTTCATATGCATATATATGAAATTTAAGAGAGGGCCAACCGCAGGCGGGATTAGAGATAGTTGATGGCCAAGACAGAAGGCAGTCGGCCATGGAAATCAATTAAAATCCCTCCGGCTGGGGAAACTCTACGCACGGCGGGTGGAAGGCGAAGGGACGTCCGGAGGACACTTTTCCCAGAGTCCTGCAATCAACTATCAATGCACATGGCCGCAAATGTCTCAAGAGCGAAGGGAGGGGCAGGCAGAAATGGATGGGGACAATGTGCAATCTGGCAGGGATCGGAGTGGAGCTCGGTGCTTGGAGCTCGGAGCTCGGAGTAGGGGCCCTGCCAGGTTTTACAAAACCACCAATTTTGGTCATGTCTCCGCACCAGTCTCAGTCTGAGTCCTGAGTCCCCTCTTAAATGCACGCCCCTCCCGTGGCCTCACCTGAAAAGGGAGCCTAAGTGACAATAAATACGAAAGTTCGGCCATCGGCAAAAGAGTTGTCAATGCAGAATAGACGCTCTCTGCATTCTGATGAGTTGCCTGGCTGCAGGAAAATGAGTGGGCGAAGTTCAGTGGAAAGTCTGAGGGTGGGGAAGGTGGGAAAAACGGGCTACACACACCATCAAATTATGGCACACTCAATTGGCCTTCAAGTTCGCTAGCCAGCTTTTGTTCCGTTTGCCTCAAAGGGCTAAAAATCATTGGGAGTCCTTTGAATTTGGTGACAGGCGCCGTCATTGTGTACGCTTTTAATTGCTCAAAATTGGAGAGAACATATTTCTGGTTGCAAGATTGCTTGACAAATTACAAAATATATACACATATGAAATGTTGTATATCATATTAATTTATAGCCACGTTTGTGGCGCGGTGACGACGCCTGTGGATATCCTCGTCTCCCTTCCTCTTACTTTGATCTAACGGCGATCCTGCGGCGGAAGGGCGTCCTTGGCCTTGCCCATGGCCGGCTTGTCTTGGTTGAGCTGCGATCCGCCCACTATATTGATGGAAGTGCGTTTGCGTTTACACTCGGTTGCGTTGTCGTCGTCGTCGGCGTCGTCGTCGTCGTTTCCGTTTCCGTTTTTGTTTTCGCATCCACGTTTCTTAATCGACTTGACCGTTAGACCCACCACCATGCAGGCCACGGTGGCAGCACCCACGCACATCAGCGCCTTCTGAGCTGGACGCAGGCCGCCCACAAATCCACCAATTCCAACCAGGACGGCCAGCTTGTCCTCCGGGATGCCGATCTGCTCGACCAGGATCTTGGTATAGTTCAACATCTTTCCTTGATTGATCTTTCTGAAATCTGAAAGTAAAGGGTTGAAATAAAAGGAGTCTGATAAGACGATTTCGGAAGCAGGCATCTCAGTGAGAAAGCATGAACTATAGAAGACTGAAAAATATATACATAAACTTGAGGACTCTTACATCTCTCAAAACAATGCTGCATTGCAAGACCCCTGGCTAATTTGCGTTGCATTTGTTTTATTTAGCCATTTCTCAAACGATTTCCAAACCCACCCCCCCCTTCCACTCACTCACTCACTCACCATCTATATATTTCTGCTCCTGTGTCGTTACAGTTCACCCAGTCATCCAAGTGCCGAATCAATTAGTCGGCGCACCACTTGGCACTGATGTTCAAATCGAGTGTCACGTCGAGGCCTCGCCCAAATCAATTAACTACTGGATTAAGGACACGGGTAAGTGTGCGAGGAGACCTGTCTGCCCGATATGCATATATATATGCACATATATGGATATATGCCAGCGCATATAGTATGGGATGGGACAAGGGCTGTGCATGTGCCGGCTGACCAGGCTGGCCGGGTACATGCATCTATGCAGATGCCGGGCCATGGGCCGAGCGCATCATTACTCCGACATCGATTCGATTCGAATCGAGTCGGCTCGGTTGGCATTGTCATTAGTCAGTTGTCAGATTGTGGCACGTTCGTTCGTTCGCTCGTTCCAGGTGCTGCCGCCGTTTAAAGGTCCCTGTCCCAGTCCCTGTTCTAGTTTATGTCCTAGTCCTCGTCCGTCTCTTCATGTCCCTATCCAAGTCCCTATCCTAGTCCCTATCCTAGTCCCTATCCTAGTCCCTATCCTAGTCCCTATCCT